>BKZX01028601.1:0-14819 GCA_014362285.1 Fagus crenata
CAAACTTTAGTGTACCGTGAGCTTGTTGCATATAAAATATGATAATCCCATTGGTAGTTTGCCGGAATAAGTATTGTTCTTAGAATAATATTTTCTCTATTATAAAATATATATATATATCTAATTTCACACGTGAAATTTATAGTATTTAAATACTATTTAATTATTTAAGAAATATTTTAAGTATGTACTATATATTATAACGTTTAGATCAACGATAAATATTTACAAGGTAACAAGTTTTATTTTTTATTTATATATATATATATATATTTTTCGATAGGATTTTTTTTTTTTTTTGATAATTTGATAGTTAGAGGGTGGAAGATTTAAACTTTGATACTTCTCATAAAATAAACCAATTAATGTAAGTTGAGTTACAAAAATCTTAGTGGTAACAAGTTATCAGTAATAAATAATAAAATAATATTAGAAGTCAATATATACAATAAAAAATAAAACATAAAAGAAGTCGATATAGATATATAATTTATCAAAAAACGATTGTGTGAAATAATTTTGTTTATGTAATATCATATTTAAGCAAATTATAATTTTGCACCGACTACAATGCAGAAATTCCAATGCCATCAATGTGGGCATGTGGCTCTTCAAAATTGACCACAAGTGTTCATTTATTTATTTATTTGGTTATTCAAAATATGTGGACAACCAAATAAGCCCTCACATCTTTTGTGAATCAATCAATTTAAAAAAAAAAAACAAATCATTAAAATGTCAAAATGCCATTTAATTTATATAGTAGTTGTGGGTGGGGCTTTTTTGTTCTATAGGCTTGAATAAGTTGGTCACGCATGTCGGCAAAGTGTCCTTGATTTTTGTCCTAGTGCAAATACTTTGTTCATTAGTCCTGTTAGCTCTAGTTTTTTCTTTTGGATAAGTACTGTAAGCTCTAGTTGCAAGTGTTTTGCTTAGCTTTTCAACAGGGTCAAAACTCAAAACAATGATATATGGTACCATTCGTAGTTATACTTTTGATCAATGGGACCATCCTAAGGCTAGCTTTTGGACTGAACTAACAAACAAATCATATCATATCTGGTAGTTAATACTAATCTTGATAACTTCTTGTCCATTTCTTTTTTTTTCCATATTTTTGGGTAAATATGAAATACTCCATGAATAGGTTTTTCACGAAAGAGACCCGAAACAACCTCTAAAAGAGACCCACTAGTTACATGTCACGTTTTCTAATATGCACCACATAATGTGTGCTTCTGTTTATTTTTATTTTTTTCTCATATACTACAACGTAACTGTAGCTATCGTCATGATCTTCTTTATAGTATACATCATCATTAGTCTTTGTGTCCACAAGGGAGGCGAGGAATTCGAGAGGGGAAGAGTGGAAGACACTACATCTTCGAGAGCATCTTCGCTGCCCTGCAAAATGCCAACCTAAAACAATGGGTCCATTTCAGAAGAAAAAGAGGATCCGGATAAGATTGATGAAACGGAAAAAATCCAAATGAATAAAAAGGAAAAAATAAAGGATGAATTCCACTTCAAAACAATACTTAACTTGAACTTTAACATAATATGGGTATTTTAATTTTTAGATGTAGTGCCTTTTATTTATAAATTGGGACCTTTTTTTTTTTTTTTCTTCATTGGGTCTAAAGCAAATTTGTGGTTGGTTTAAGGCACCAGCCGGCTCTGTTTTAAACTTTTTTTCCTTTCTTTTTTAAGAAAAGCTTTGCTTCACAACTACTCTCATATTAATATTAGAAAAAAAAAAAAAAAAAACACTCAATAGTATTATCTTTGTGACAAATTAAAGATTGGATTTTCCATAATGAGTTAAAGGATATTATTTAAAAATGGGTTGGAGGTAAACTTTGTCCCTTCAAACTAGTTTAGAAGAATCTTCCTCCAACGTGACGACTTAAACAGCTATACAAGTGTATTTTAGTCACTTTACCTATTTAATAAGTCACATGACTCATTAAATTATACAAGTGATTTTATAAATCTCCACATAATAAATTGAAAGAGATTTCTTTAAATGAGTTTAGAGGTAAACTTTATCCAATAAATAATGTGAATCATTTGAATTACCATGTTGTGAGTGAGTGAAATATTCCAACAAACTTAATTGTAAGTAAACTCTATCAATATAAAAAGATGGATTTTGTTAAAGAGTGCCCTTAGGACAATAGTTAAGAATCATTAAATCATTACACTTTATAGAAAATAACAAAATTTTAATATTATAATAATAAATGAAAACACTAAAATATCCTTAAAAGTTGTTATTGTATTATTTTAATATTAAAATTTCATTACTTCCTATAAAGTGAAAGTATTAAATATTTCCTTAACCATTACCTTAAAGGCACTTGTTAACATGAACCTAAAAAGATATAAAAAAAAAATCTTTAAAATTAATTCGTCGGTATAAACAACTTTTTTTTTTTTTGAATTGAAGATAGATCGGTATAAACAACTAAGGGCATTCGCATTAGGCTCTTCTTTCTGTTGAAAAACCAATAATATAAAGAAAAACAGCCAAAAACACTTTGTAGCAGACTTCTCAATCTGACGAAATTCCGAAGCGAATGAACAGTAGCTCGCCCGTTTGAAGGAGCAACTGTTCACTCTTCGTGGAATTAAATAAGCTTTTTTTCTCTTTCTTGCTTTCTGTCTTCTGCGCCAAGAATAACGGAAACAACAACAACAAAAACAAAAACAACGGTGTTCAATGAAATCAGAAATCACAAGCAGCAAACTCAAACCGGAGCATCGAATTACAAAATAAAAAATACACACACACAAAAACAATCAAACGAACAAAATAAAAAAAACACAAACAAAAGAATATAATCACAAAAAATAAAAACAAAAGAACACCGGATCTGCTAAACGTGATGAAGAAAGAACAAATAAAGTGAAAAAATAATAATAATAATAATAAATAAAGGGAGAAAGAGAGAAGTAAGGAGTGTTGTGGCCTAAGGGGAAAAGAGAGAGAGAGAAAAAAAAAAAAAAAAAAGGAAGAAAAAAAAGAGAGAGGAATAGAATAAAAAAAAAATGGTATTTTGGGAGTTGTGAAAAAAATAAATAGATAAAAATAAAATAATAAAATATATTAAAAAATGATATAGTAAAATTAGAATAGGAAATTCGATACAGTAGAGTTTTAGCTAAAGTAGAAAAAGGTAGATTTTTCAGAATTCATTTTGCAAAAAATTTGAGAAGGATGATAGGAATTCGTGCATTACCTCGGACCCATCTAATTCGTCCATTACCTTAGCACCGTTCTATTGCCTCCCAACTCCTCAAATTTCCTTTCCCTTTCCCTTTCCCTTTCCTATATATACCGTCACACAAGTTTCTACGTAGTTTTTGTCTCACTCTCGCGCGCTCTCTCTCTCTCTCACCAAGCCGGCATGAGGGTCCGCACATGTCTAGCCACCTGTTCCACCTCCACTTGCACCAGCAACACCAGCGACTCAACCATCCCACTCCCCAAAACCATTAACCGGACACCAACTCCTAAACTCTTATTACCTTCCGATACAACCAGCTCTTCCGATGCTCCTAGTAGTTCCATTTCATCATCAAACTCAACCACCACCAGCAATAGCAGCCTCCAAAGGCAACTCTCCCTCCAGACTCTGCCATCTGTCCCTTCCCTCCAAAAACTCTCCCCAGAAACCCTAAACCTCTCCATCTCTCACCTTTGCATCACCTCCATTAAACCCAAATCATCACTTCCAATCACCTGCCTCTCCGTCCACGCTAATCTCCTCTACGCCGCGTCCTCGCACGAGATCAACGTCTACGATCGCGCCACCTGCGAAACTCTTTGCTCATTCAACGGTCAAGATTCCTCCTCCGGTTCTCTCAAGGCCGTTACTTTCTGTGACGGCAAACTCTTCACCGCTCACCAGGACTGTAAGATCCGCGTCTGGCAGATAACGGAGTCCAAACGATACAAGCTGTTAACGACTCTCCCCACCGTTAACGACCGGTTACGCCGTTTCGTTTTTCCTAAGAACTACGTCACCGTTCGTCGTCACAACAAACGGCTCTGGATAGATCATGCTGACGCCGTCACCGGCCTCGCCGTTAACAACGGTTTCATCTATTCGGTTTCGTGGGATAAGAGCTTGAAGATATGGAGAGCTTCCGATCTCCGTTGCGTGGAGTCAGTTAGAGCTCACGAGGACGCCGTCAACGCCGTGGCAGTCTCAATTGAGGGAACCGTTTACACGGGTTCCGCTGATAGCCGAATCCGGGTTTGGGCCAAACCGGTTGGTGAGAAGCGTCACGTGTTGATAACAACACTGGAGAAACATAAATCGGCTGTGAATGCCTTGGCCTTAAACGACGACGGATCGGTTCTATTTTCCGGTGCGTGTGACCGTTCGATATTGGTGTGGGAGAGAGAGGACAGTGCGAATCATATGGTGGTCACGGGTGCATTGAGAGGCCACAGAAAAGCAATATTATGTTTGATCAACGTCTCTGATTTGCTCTTCAGTGGGTCTGCAGATTGTACGGTCAGGATTTGGCAACGTGGACTTGATGGAAGGTACTGTTGTTTGGCTGTTTTGGAAGGACACCAGAAGCCGGTAAAGTCGTTAGCGGCAGTTTCAGAAGCCGCATCAAAGGGTGTCGTATCGGTCTTTGGTGGCAGTCTTGATGGGGAAATTAAGCAGTGGCAAGTCACAGTTTCAAATCGTAATATTCTATGATGAAATTTATTACAAAGAAAAAAAAAAAATTGTACCCAGTGATTACAGAAACAGATATAGACACACACTGCTTCACTCATCAGTCTTTATTTTTTTCTTTAAGACTAGACTACCTACGCGTACCGACCAGTAAATTTATTTTATTTTTTTATCATTGTTTTGTGTAATTGTGAATGTGGTTGTATTTTGTTTTTGATTATGCAGTAATAATTACTTCTTGTACAATTACATAGTAAATAAAGTTTGCACCGCCGAAATAATACACCGGCTTGGACTTCAGGGAATTTTTAGTCATAGCTTTGAGCATAACGGGATGCGAAGTAAGTTTCAAGCCTTTTTCTCGTTGGAAATTTTCACCGAATATTATAGAACATTCAAGTTTTCAAACCTTGACTATATTTTTCCACACATATAACACTATAACAGCCAGGAAAAGAGAAAAGTAAAAGCAATCCGCTTTTTACTTTCGTTTATGGACGAAAAGGCAAAACATTGAGAATAATTAATAACAAAAACAGACATATGACCTTTGACTCATTTTACGTGTCATTTTGGATCCACAGATTCAAAAACTTTTTTTTTCTTCTTCTAGAGGTTCAAGTTACCCATAGAATTTTCCTCTTTTTCCAGTAATGATCGAGAAAAACAAGTGTAGAACCGCCCAATTCAAAAGAGCGTGTCCTCATTGGATTATTTGACTATTAAGGTTTAAGGTCAACGAATACCATGCCGAATGCATGAATAATGAAACCTCTTTGTTATTTCCATAATGTTGGAAAATCCATAAAATATTAGAATATTAGTGGAGGTGAAAAAAATGAAGACAAAGAAGTCCTTATCAATTATTAAATCCATGTGCTTAGCTGGATAAGCCTCTTTATAATCATTATTAACTTGCATAACTTCCAATCAACTGTCTTGTTTGTGCATGATACCTCGGAAAATTATATTATTTTTTTTACCCTTCGATGTCTGCCAACACAGCCTGCATTTAACTGGGTTAGTCCAATTCATGCGTTCAATTAAACTAGCCTTAAGATTATCATTATTTTATTTTATTTCGAGAACGTACCGTCTTTAGAAAATAGTCATTCCATTTGGTGTTGACTGTTGACTGAAGAAATCAAGAAGAGATATCCTTAAACTGTAGTTAAATCTCATCCAAGATAATGTTACACTGATTCTAATAAAAATTAATATAAAATGTTTCCTTAACCGGACCCAAAAGTAAGTTTAGAGAGTGATATAAAATGTTTCCTTAACCGGACCCAAAAGTAAATTTAGAGAGTGATAAATATATATATATATATATATATAACACTTTAATCATGTTTGAGTGTGGGTTCCAGTTAGTTTAACTGATAAAGTCTCGTTAACACTTTAATCATGTTTGAGTATAGGTTCCAGTTAGCTCAATTGGTAAGTCTCTGTTGTCGAGTAAGGGATTTGGATTCAAATCCTGTCTATACCAAAAACTAATTGGTGTCTTGGCTTGATGGTAAGAGCAACCATTATGAGCGGACGCCATAGGTTTAAATGCTATCGTAACTAAAAAAAAAAAAAAGAAAAAAAGCCTAAGCAATTGTTTGGAAAGTATTGCATAGCAATTATTTTCAATAGTTGGAATCAAAACTTGTAAAGTTATTTTTCATCTCGATCGTCGGTTCAAATATATTAACAAATATTTTAAAAGTTAAAAAAGTTATTTTTCCGTTGAACGGTCAAGATCAAAATTAACTTTAAAATGGGTTTCCGGCATCAAAAGGATTGCCCTTTAGTATTGCATGCAATCTCGATCCATATATATAGGAAACTTTTGATGCTTGCACACGACCGAACACCCATGACCATTCCGCTAGTAGCATTGCGTCGTTTAATCAAGAACGTCCAAGTGTCCAGTTATGAACTAATTGTTGGTTTAATCGGCCCTGTAGCTCCTGCCGATGTAGTTGACTAAAGACGTAGTATTCTGTTCAAGTTGGCACATTGTATCCCTTGTTCTTCAACCCAGTCCCTCCAAGAGGTAAATGCTATAAAAGCCAACTGAGGTAGTGGTTGAGGAGTCTATATTAATAATAAGTATATATCTGAAATAGGGATGATATATGGCTGATAAATTATCAAAATTGACTTTATACTTCAATGGAAGAAAAAAAGGTCAATTTGCATAAATAAAAAAATTACTTATTGTATTATCGAAGATAATACAATGAATCAAAGTATTTATGTGATAATCCTATAAATCAAGGGATTCATGTATGATTTAATGAACATAAATATATTAAGCACATGAATCATGTTTCATAAAATTATCACATAAATACTTTAATTTATTGTATTATCTTCCATATGTATTACTCGCCGACTAGAAACATAACAAGTCGCTGCGATAAACTTATCTTTCTTTTCATTAATTTACAAGGATAATGGCAGATTGGCAGCATTACGTACCATCACGTTGACATACATCGACATGGATGGACCCTAGGTGCTTTTGAACATTAAAGAAGGCTTCTTCTATTTTATTTTTTGGTCTTTTTTTTTTTGTCGTTCCTTATTACGGAGTATTATGATTGTATGGAAGCAAGTTGTTCAATACGGAAAAAATAGACCCAAATGCATGTGCGCATTATACCTTAGTTTTTTTGTTGTTTGGAAATAGAAAAAATAAAATAAAATACAGACTCCTTTCAAACAAAAAAATTAAGAGCGGGTGAATCCGAAGAAAAAATAAATTTATTTAACAATACATGTTTTATAAAATTAAAATCTCATCCAAAATAACTTCTATTAGTTTTTACTAACGAGACTAACTATATGATAAGAAAAGTAAAATAAAATAAAAATATAAAATAGCCTCACAAGACTAAGTGTAATTTTATAAAATATGAAGATATTTATGACATAATTTCCTAAATAAGGTTATTTTTAATTTATTAAAATATAAAGTAAATTACAGAACAACAATGTATTATCTTAATTAGAATGCCATTTTGTCAAGAATTTTGTAATTTAGTGACAATACTCACTCTTTTCTATGAAAAAGGTCAAGGTTCAAATACACCTCTCATTCTTTTCAATCTAATCATTTATGATATATCAAAATGGAACTTGGCGTTTTTTTAAATTTAAAAATTATCTATGAATAATTATGTACTAAATTTTGAAACAATTTCTCTTTTGATATACAAAATCAAAGAATTCATTAGAATATTATTTTAATCCAAAATTTAGGAGTAAAAAATACAATTGAAAATTTTGTAAGATTAAATTGTAATTGGATGAAACAATATGGGGTAAATTGTAATTTATCATATTAGGAAATTGATGCGTAAATTTATCCAGAAAATCAAATTGTTAATTTGGATGGAATCATAACAATTTCATTACTTTAGAAACTTTTAATGTAGCAATTCAATATTTTGGGAACAATACTTCATCTGGTCAGTCTCTTACATAATAATGGATAATGAGTCTCACTATTATGAAATAGGAATTATATACTGAGTAATTTTCAGAAACAACATGGGGATAGATTGTAATGTATCCCAAAAAGAAGGAAAAACCAAAAAAAGAAAAAAAAAACAGCTATAACGGAATCGCTAAATGCTTACATATATATATATATATATATATGTATAATTGTTTTATTTAATTACAAGTAGCAAAAGATTTGGCATCTAGATCTAGTCATGACCACGTCTGCCTTTGCACCATCCGCATTCTTATATATAATAGATTCTTCTGGAGTATCCTGAGTCAATTCCAATAGGGATTGAATAAATAATTTAGTAGGACTCGCATAATTCAATATTTGAAACAAAAGTTTTTCTTCAAAGTCAAAATCGTCTATGTCTTACACGCAATTCATAACCTAAATGGATTTTCTATTGCACTTGTTGTGTATTATTCTCTCAGTCTTGCCTTATATTAAATGATTTGGCAAATTCTTAATGGAGAAACTAGCAAGAATTAACAATACCCTACTAGACAAATCTGTTACTCATTTCCCTTTTGTTGTAGTTAAATATGGGCAAATTGCCAAATTTTATTAAAATAAAAATGAATTTCAATATGAAAGCACGTGAAGTTGTCTCCTTGGGCCTTATAGAGAAATGATTTAAGGCTAATCAGTAAAAAACTAATTTGGATTCAGAAATAAAGAAATACATTAGGTTAAACAATTACATCAATCAAAAAGAAGTAAATGAATTAAGAGGCATCCTATCAGTCTAAACATATTTTAATGGAATCACCCTTGATTAGAACTGTATTACCACAGTGCATATATATATAGTAAAGAAAAATGGAAAGAACTAGTTGGCCTTGCAATGGAAGATTGAGATGGCCACCATGGCACCATTTGATGTGTTTTTAGCAATATTACTTTTTGATAGAGAGGCAAGCAAAAATTAGGCCACGTTGAAGCATGCGGTAGAAACTTCACTTTTTTCTCAATACAAATAATGTACTTTTACTACGTTCAATTTTGACATTCACAGTGGAGTAGTACAGTGCCACGGCCTATGTATTCATATGGTAAATTGACAATGTTTAAGGAAGATGGCAATAGTGATTTTTGGGAC
The DNA here is from genome assembly GCA_014362285.1 of Fagus crenata. Classification (NCBI taxonomy): domain Eukaryota; kingdom Viridiplantae; phylum Streptophyta; class Magnoliopsida; order Fagales; family Fagaceae; genus Fagus; species Fagus crenata. The sequence goes on from BKZX01028601.1 coordinate 9,308, forward strand.
AAGATTAGAAACCAATATTGCAATTGTGATGTTTATACAAATGTATTTTTACTAAACATATTTTTAAACAAAATAAATCAATAAAAATAAGGAGCATATTAGCTGCAATGGGACCAAATGGACCACTAACAAATTGACAAATAATTAAAAAACCACATCAGTTCCAACTCATTCTTATGAGTTGTCAAACCCAATTTAGATAGATCTCACTATTTTGGTAACCAAACAATCCCCAAATCTCCATGCCCAGCCGTCGATCTCACAACTCCATCGGCTTCGACGCCATGGCCGCTGGGAGCCCACCTCGAAAGTCACCACCACCACCACTACAACAAACCCACCATCACACACACACACCTCCATGTAACCATTAACCAAACAAGTCCAAATCACCCACCCTTCCAGCCACCGCCAATCCCTATGGCTTCTCCTCCTTGGTAGCCACTCAACCTTGGAGAGGATCTTGAAGATGGTGTGGAAGGTAATGCGATTGAGGTGAAACTGGGTTAGTGTGGGAATCGGAGATTGCAGGTGGTGTAAAGAGGTGGAACGATTGCAACATGGTGACTAGGAATTCCCAGTAGGCCGATTCTGTACGAACGGTGCAAGATCCGAAGCGAAAGAAAGAGAGTTTGAAATGTGGAGGAGGAGAGAGGTGTGTGTGTTTATGTAGCTTTAAGAGAGAAAGAAAGCAGCGTAGATAGCAAAGTGAGGTGTGTGTGTGTGTGTGTGTGATGATGGGTTTGTTGCAGTGGTGGTGGTGGTGACTTTTGAGGTGGGCTCCCAGCGGCCATGGCGTCGAAGCCGATGGAGTTGTGAGATCGACGGTTGGGCATAGAGATTTGGGGATTGTTTGGTTACCAAAATAATGAGATCTGTCTGAATTGAGTTTGACAGCTCATAAGAATGAGTTGGAACTGATGTGGTTTTTTAATTATTTGTCAATTTATTAGTGGTCTATTTGGTTATATTGTAGGGATTGCATATTCAGCCATTGCAGTGCTCCCATAAAAATAAGATATCTCAAGCTAATCCTAAATCAAGTAAAGAATCAAACCATGATAAGAAGAAAAAATCATTGACATTGTTAAAACACGCCGCAAAACTAATTAATTAATTTTAAAAAAGAAAAAGAAAAAAGAATTGCAAGTAGATATTATTTTTGTTATTATATAATACAATATGCTAATTTCCTTCAAACCCTGTAGTGACCGAAGATGATGCATTAATTGGTTGTAGATTAGGTGGCCACTGGCCACAGCATCTTTTTTTCCCTAAGTCACCACAACCGGTTCATGCATGTTTGCAGCATTCCTATTTACGCAGTACTCAACTTGTCAATTTGTTCATGCTCTCTCTCTCTCTCTCTCTCTCGCGTGTGTGTGGGAAAAGATCCCTGCAACCATTTATTTGATTATTTAGTTACGTACTAAGTGATTAAGTATTTTATTGTATCGTGGACTTAGGAACAATCAAAAACAGCCAAAGAGTTTTGAATTGGTCTCCAATATATGGAGGGAGTGCTGCCCAATACAAACAATCGAGCAATTTTTCTTTTTCAGACTCATATAGTAATATTATCCATATACCGAAAGCCAGGATCATCTTTATTCTTTTTCTCGTACTTTTTTGAACTTGTAGTTGTAAATCGCAATAGTAATAGAGAAATAGTCTCTTTCAGCAAGGGATTTTATATATGAATTTCTGTGCTGTCTTCAATGTTTCATCTATAAAATATGGAGGTGTAAATGTAAAGAAAGATAAGCTTGTTAATCTATCTGAAAAAATAGTGGAAATCGTAGTGTTGGATGTTCATTGCATGTAACCATATACACATAGTTGTGTTTCCCCATTACTCTATTTCCTTTTTTGGTTGGTCCAAATCTAATGTGTCAATTAAATTCCTTAATAGAAATTGTCGTTAATAGAAATTGGAAAGTAAATTAAGTAGTAATTAGTAATTACAGCAAAAAAAAAAAAAAAAGAGTAAATGAGGAGTAATTTACTAATTTGTCACGGGGAGTACATGCTATTAATTCATCTCACATAATAGTCAATCTCATTAATGAAATTTCGGATCAGGATCCTCTAGAGTTCCTAGGGTACTCTACCACATAGAATTATCTAAATCCTAACCTTTCTTTTTATAATAAATGGTTCAGATTATGCCACGTCATTATTCCACTAACAAAATCTCTAAAATATTGGTTTTTACTTTTTATCACTTAACGTGTTAACATTTATCCATTAACATCAATATTTTAGGGATTTTGTTAGTGGAATGATAACGTGACTAATCTGGACCATTTATTATAAAAAGAAAGGTTAGGATTTAGAAAACTCTATGTGATAGAGTACCTTAGGAACTCTAGAGGATCCTGATCCTGATCCTGAAATTTCATGGTGAGATCCATAATTTATGTATGAGAACGAAAAACTAAGTTGTTATATCTAATAATGTATACCTTCAAATTTCTGAAAATGAGAGAATAATGTATACCTTCAAATTTCTGAAAATGAGAGATTGAGTGGGTTTTTTGAATGCTAAGACTATATATGAGATGATTGACTAAGAGAGTATACTTTGTCATTTGGACGTAGGAGATCAAGGGCGGTGCTAGGGGCAGGCGGAGCCATGAATTTTTTTTTCCCTTAATTTTATTAAAAATAAAAAATAAATAAAAATTTGTTTATTGGCTCCCCCTATAATTTTTATTACTTTTATGGATTCTAGCTCCGCCTCTGTAGGACATATATTCTTGACTTCTAGATCATCACCTATAAACAATAAGGATATGAATTTGTTTATATTTCGTTCCAGACTAAAATCTGTATCTTCTTGTTTAAGATCGAAGTTTCTGATCAAGCATAACACCTAGTACACCTACCAAATAATCACATAAGTAAAGTTCAACCATGATAGCCTCCTACAAGCACCACTGGTGCATTACAACTTACAAAAAAGGTTTTCTTTTATTATATAGTTATTATTCCAATTATGTACAAACTAAACCCTTCACATGTTCTTGCCAAAATATAAAATCTTTATGTTCACACATTTCCAAATACACAATAAATTTGTGGCCAACATTATGAATTGATAACTATATGCGATAGACACCCCTGGGGCACTCTACCAATTGATTTATCCTTCGATGAGGGTGTCAGTTCGATTCTCCTAATACAAATTAGATTAAGAATAAATTAGAAATTTCTACCTTCCTTAGTTTTTTTTTTTTTAATCTATATACAATAACAATAAACTCTTTTAATGTTTTTGAGTCAAGCATTAAATATTTATTAATATCATGAACCACAAATAATAGCTTTTGAACGATGGTTGTCAACCCTGAGGGGTAGCTTAATTGGTCTAGCCTTGGTGTGGTCCCTAATGGTTACTAGTTCGAGTTCCCTCAAGGCCACCTATCCAAAACAAAATCTTTCGCCTATCGTCGTACACATGGCTATTAGGGTGTTACGTGTTTCCCTGAGAGACTGAGATTACTCGAGATGCTCCTATTTATGAAATGTTGGTCTGGATCCCCTAGCTTATAAAAAAAAAAAAAAAAAAATAGTGGTTGTCCATTGGAGATGTCAAATTTTTCACGTTATAATGGAACCGCATCAAACTTTGCAGCACGATGAATCTCAATCCTTTTGAGACTGTTTGGATGATAAAATAGAGCAAGAACTGATCCAAAGTAAAAAGATACAACACACATAATTTTAGGTGGTTCGGCAACTTGCCTACATCCACATAGAGATTGGTAATATATCAAGTATAGCTACAAATACAGTAAAATACATTGACCGAGCACCATGAGAGACTCCCTCTCTCAAGTCTCTTCTGCAGACTTCTACCTCTCAGCCCCCTTTTTTACGTTGCTTTTCCCTTTACTTTTATAGAGTTTTTTTATGCCTAGAATTCATTAGAACCTAGTAGAACATATACTAGATATTTTACAGATATTTATGAGATATTTTGTGGACCAATCATGTTTACCAAGTTGTAAAATACATGTGGTGTGGGCTATAAAGTAGAGATCAAATCTAACTTTGCTTCCTATTTTATTTCTAGCCCTATATTTGCCTTAATTAATTTTTGCCCCCTCCATCCATTTTTCCAAAAGATAAGAAATACCAATAAATTACAAGAAGTAATATATAGATTTAGCTTGCTTAAATGCTAGAAATAAACGAATTAGAGCAAGAGACGAAATTTTGAATGGTGAAATTAAGCCTCCAAAGATACCTATCCTATATCCAAATGAAAATTAGATTGTGTGAAGTTTGGTGCTATTAGTAAAATGATATTCAATTATAAAATTAAAGGCATAGATCACTAAGACAAAAAGAAGCTCATAATATGTCAGCTTTGGAATGCAGATTCGGATAAAAAAAATCCTAGAGAAGGTTTTCATCTCACTATAGCAGATATTATATATTCGATGTGACATGGAATAGTTTACAATTATATAGAATAAGCTTCCACTTCAGACTCGTCGGCCCCTATAGCTCAGTGGTAGAGCGTCAGTCTTGTAAACTGAAGGTCTGTAGTTCGATCCTGCATGGGGGCACCTCTTTTTATCTTTTGGGTCCTCGAAAAAACAAAGTGACAAGTTGTAAGGCTTTAATAGAAACTGCTGTGATGCAACCTTGATGTTAACATACTATCACATAGATTACAAAAAAGAAAAGAAAAAAAAAGTCATGAATATAGATTGGAAGAGAAATCTTCCAGCAATACAGTCAATTTTTTTTTTTTTTTTAATGAATAACCAGATATATATTAAAATCAAGTGGAAGGGCCCGTGCCGTCTACCCTCTCCGCCTCAAGAATGTGGGTCAGGAGGATGGAGATGGGGAGGGCCCAAAAAGGTTACAAGTTGGGACTCATGATGCGAGAGCATGGCCCATAAAATTAGATTCACGGATAACATGGACAAAAACACAAAAATTAAAGTCCTGAGCAGCCAAGTTAATGTTCGAAATAATAGGTTGGTTGGCCAATTCAGGATTTCTCAACCCACATCATCCAATAAAAAAAGGTCCTGAAATATCTTCAAAATGTGATTCATGGACATTGCCATGATTCAGGATTTCTCAACCCAGCCTTACCCTTATCCTTTCTTTTTTGAAAAGAGCCTAAAATCTATGTCTAAAATTTTAGGTCCACTATCCTCTCAATTTGGGCTCTTCTCAGAGTGGGCTTTTAACTAAGCAAGCTCAGCTACAGAGTTCTTATCAAGCAAGCCCAGACCCTTAAGATAAATGGCAATTTTGTTATATTACGAAAATAAAAGGGTTTTGTTTTATATCCCATGTGCCTCTCTCTTCTATAAAAGCATAGCTCTCAGCACTCACCACAAAGAGCCCTAGCGCCGCTCCTAACTATTGAATCATGGAGTAAAAGGCCTTTTAGGTTTCCACCATTTTGTTCTTAATTTCTTTGTAGAATTTTAGTCACTTCAATTTCTGAATTTCTTCTATGTTTCTTCTTCCATTTTTCATT
>BKZX01028610.1:24998-83673 GCA_014362285.1 Fagus crenata
TCTAATACTAAAATATATTCCATATATAAACACAATATAAATATCTTTTAATAATAATCATAATTATCAATTTTTATCAAGATTTTTATAGTTCCTTTTTTTTCTTATGTATATCATTTAATTTTGTTGCTGGCATGAGTTATGAAAATTATTTAGGTTTGATCATATAATCATGTACTCATGTATTTATTTGTCTTTCTTCTTATTTTAAGTATTATTTATTTTATTTTTGGATGGAAACATGGTTCATATGGTAAATATAAACATAAATCGTGTTTTATAAAAATTAGACTATATTCAACTTATGCCAAAAGAAAAATTACATTATATTAAATTTTAATTATCCTATGGTAAATACTTTCTTAGTTATTTTTTTAACAAAAAAGTAGGATCTATCCTAAATCCGATTCGTTAAGTCTCTTTATCAATCTTGCTTACAACATTTTGAACTACAAAAAAGAAAAAAAAATATATATATTCAATAATTTTTTAATTATCCTAAGTTTTTTTTTTACTTTTCGTTGACCTCATAATATTGTGTCACATAAGCTTTTGAAATCTCACAATTTTACACCTCATTATTTTAATATATATTTTCTAATTGAATATAAATTTTATTCTATAATTAAACCTTCCATTAGAATCTTGACACATCATATTTTTATTTAATATAAAGAATATATTATTTCATATATACAACAAAATCATAATAAATATCTAATACTAAAATATATTCCATATATAGACACAATATAAATATTTTTTTAATAATAATCATAATTATCAATTTTTATCAAGAGTTCCTTTTTTTTCTTATGTATTTCATTTAATTTTTGTTGCTGGTAATAGAAAAAGATGGATGGATTTATTATAATGAAACCACATGAGTTTGAAATGAGTAATGAAAATTATTTAAATTTGATCATTTAATCATGTGCCTATGTATTTATTTGTCCTTCTTCTTATTTTAAGTATCTTTTATTTTATTTTTGGATGGAAACATGATCCATATTGTAAATATAAACATGAATCATATCTTATAAAAATTGGATTATATTCAAATTATGCAAAAAAAAAATTACATTATATTAAATTTTAATTATCCTATGATAAATATACTTTCTTAGTTATTTTTTTAACCAAAAAGTAAGATCTATCCTAAATCTGATCCGTAAAATCTCTTTTATTGATCTTGCCTACAACATTTCAAACTATAAAAAAGAAAAAAAAAATACATATTCAATAAAAAAAAAAAGTAAAAAGAATCAAAATTAATTTAGATTTTATTTTTAATAATTTTCTTGTGCATTACACAGATTTACGATTAGTTATATATTAAACCATTGGACCTGCGGATGGCCAACCTGCACTCACAAGAAATACCCTACATGCACCACTCGGTCAAGCACATGGCAACTCCTAAGTTGCTCAACCTCCAGACAGCACTAATTGGTACATACTAACATATAAATTTGATGAGTGAACATTACACAAGACGTACACAAGAATCTTTATACTTTTCAAGCATGCCCACTTGCATTGAAAATTTTGCTATGAACATATGCAAACAGATATTACATTAATTTTTCCCTTGTTTTTGGGAAGTAGCATAATTTACGCTCATATATTTACAGCATGATTACCCATATCCTAAATCAAGGTTAAAGAAAAATACTATATGTAGCCAAGAAATAAATTATACACATAATCACATATAATATCAGAAGGCCTCTTCTGGCTTCAGAAAGTTGTGATATTCCAGCTGCAACATCTCTCCTCCATTCACTGGGTCAAATTGACAGCGATAGAAGCTGCATATGCATTTGATTGCATATCAAAATTAGTTTCAGATTTCACCCAAAAAAAAAATTAGTGTCAGACATTTCCAGCTAACTGTAAAAACCATTAAATGTGTTTGGGACCAAAAGACATACTGTGATTCCACAACTAATCCAACGAACCTCTAAAATAGAATCATCAAAGATGATTTCAAAGAAATATGGATTCACGGCTAATTCCAGAAATCAACTCATAAGACGAAGCCCTTTTGTCAAAAATTCATTTGGATAGTTCCTAACAGTTAAGTTGTTAAGTGATATATTTTACTCTACAAGTGATGGCTGTGCAAATTGTAACAATTAAGTGATATAAGTCAACCAACACAAAATCTAGTTCAGAAAACATCATTACTTCTATTCAAAAACACCCTTAAATGATAGTATGCATCCTATATTATAATATTTATAAATTGGATATTAATGTACATGAGGATTATAAATGGCTATCATGAATTGAGTAAGAACTTGTGCTTTATTTTCAGTTTTACCTTCCATCCATGCCAAGAATTACCACTGTATTCTTTTGGTGACCAAAAGCTACAATGTAATGAGAACCCTCAGTCAAGCGAAACTGGGCAACCGACCACTCGGAGTTAAAATACTTGGGCAAAACTCCTGCAAGCACAAAGCTAAGTTAGACCCTGAGCCCCAAAAGAGACTAACAAGCATTGGCAGTAGCAAACAAAAGGAAATTTTAATATATTATCCTTATTGCCATTGTCTAAACCCTTCATTTTTCAATTGTTGCATGTCAGCCAACTATCAACTTGACGCAGCCATAAAACACTAATTTGTTGCTACTTCATAATTTTGTCCATTCCAGATTTACTTCATTGGAACAACATGCGAAGTCCCCTAAAGCAAAAGTCGAATGGTTTTAACGGTCTACTTATAAGTACTCTAGGATTAAAACAGTTTTCAAATTGAATTTTTATTTTACAGTATATTTACAATTAATAGCTCACTAGTATAGTATCGCTAAATTTCACATGTGAATATTACAATCTTATAGGCAACTATATCAGCTCTCTAGCAAATATAACAAGGTTTTGGATGGGAAAATAATAAGAGTAGAAGATTAGTCTAAGAAGAGTGTTGAACTCTTTATAACATCATGCTGGGTTATACCCTCTTTGGCAAGAAGTCACAGCTCCCCGTTGACTAACTTCATCATTTCAGATGTGCCTAGTATCATTATTTCAGATGTGCCTAGTAATGATTTTGATAGTACCGACTCATCAAAACCCCATTCGCCTCAATTAAGTTCTAGTACTTCGATCATCATCATAATCATGCATAATGTTAGGTCAGCTACCTCCCCAACAAGCAATAATTACAGGAGGTAAAGTAAAATGAACTGAGTTCAAAAGCAACCCAACATTACAAGAAGAAGCATACTAGGCATAGCTAAGTTTCTTGTGTGATTACCACAATCTTATAGGGCAACTATCTCAGCTCTCTAGCAAATATTACAAGATTATCTAGCCTTCGGAGAAATTTGATAGGGAAATGATAAGCAGAAGTCTAGTCTAAGAAGAGTGTTGATCTCTTTATAACATCAGCTGGATTATACCCTCTTGGACAAAAATGTAACAGCTCCCCCCATTAACTAACTCCAGTTATTTCAGATATGCCTAGCAATGATTTTGATAGTATTGACTCATTAAAATCACATTTACCTCAATTAAGTTCTAATACTTTGATCATCATCATCAAGCACAATGTTGCGGGTCAGCTACCTGTCAATATCTCCCCAACAAGCATAATTACAGGAATGAAGTAAAATGAACTGAGTTACCCGAAGAAGCTCACTAGCATAGCTAAGTTACATGTGTGATTAACACAATCTTATAGTGCAACTATATCAGCTATCTAGAAAATATAAAAAGATTACCTAGCCTTCAGAGCAATGGGATAGGGAATAATAAGTAAAAGCCTAGTCTAAGAAAAGTGTTGAACTCTTTCTAACATAAAGCTGGATTCTATTCTCTTTTGTGTAGCTCTTGTAGTCTCATGTTTTATAATGTTCTATCTTGAAAACAACTGCATAATTTCTACTAAAAAGCCTTCAAAGGAGACCCCCAGAAATCTACCCAAGCATTTTATGCGCTCCAAACCCCATACTGAGGTTCCTGAATTCTCCTCATCCTTTACATAACAGTAGGTCATTAGCAATTGAATCTTCATTGGGTCATCGTCCGGGACTATTTCTAAACCAATAACGCTTCCTGTCTCATCAAAATCCATACCCAATCATGAATCCAACAGATCTAACACATCTTCACCATGGTCAATGTGAGGCGCCTTATCTCCATCTTCCTTTATTGGTGCTTCCTTATGATGAAGCTCACTTTGTGTGGTGCTTTCACGCTCAAAGCTCTAGGTCCGTTCGCAAAAAGGAAGAGTTTGTAAGAAATTACCAGCCCCTTCACCAAGGGACCTCCAACTTTTGCCATTCGTAATAAAAATCCCATTAACCTCAATTAAGTTCTAGTCCTTAGTGACCATCATCATCATCATCATCATCAAGCATCTGAGAGAATAAAATGACAACTGATTGAAAAAAAAAAAAATACAATTCGGGAATCCAACAATTGTTTTACACCAAGAATTCCCTTATAAACCACAACTCCACCCAACTCCTTAATTTACAGTAAGAGAATGTTTGGGTGCAACATGAACATAGAAACATTCTCTTTTCTTTTACATGGCATTTGAAATGATAAATTTTCTTTACCATGACATCCAAGAAAAATACAATCAACCAATATTAAGTGCTACACATTTTTTTTTTGGGTGCGGGGGGGTTAGAGAGAGATTAAGGGCTCCACTGTGTTAAATATATTTGTTCCTTCAAATGCCAGAAATACAAAATAAAATATTTAAATTATCATGGACATCCAGACATAACACCACTCGTAAACAATAAAATATTAATATTCAAAGTAATAACAGAAAAAGCATATCAACCCAAACATTATTTAAAAAAAAAGCATATCAAACCAAACATGGGAAAGAGCTGCTTTACCTCTAATGAATGAGAGAGATGAGCTTGACTGTGTAACAGCAAGATTTGAATCAGATGCAGTTCGAGACTTCTCATTCCCTGCTGATGCAGAATTAACCTTAAGGCTGAAAACGTGGACAGTTCCCTTGTCACTTGAGACTGCTAACCACTGGGCAGTTGAAGAGAATGCCAAACTGTAGATCTCCGCTCTATCTGCACCCCTCCTTACCTACATTCAATATGCAGTTAATTTTAAAATATACCCAAAATGTTTTGAATGCATAACTATAAGTCAACATCAACATCAAGAATATTTTCAAGCAAATCATAAATTTAGACATTTAATAAAGGGAAGCAACCTCCTTACAGTTCATAGATGAAACAAAAATATACATCGTATAGATAACAAAGCAGTACATAACCCAACATACAACATACTTTCGTAAGGTAAGATCTGTCTTAGGTAGATATCACAATCAACTAAGGAAGAACGAAAATATGCAACAAAAGTGTTAAAAATTCTAAGCTACTAGTAATCTAGAAATTAAGGAAGTCACATAATTTGATACTACTTAGCGAAAGAAAAAATCCTTGTGGGTGAATCCCATGCTAAAGCAGGAGGGTGGATTACACTTTATAAGTGTCTAAACTACCTTAGAAGTCAAGTTCTCCTTCTGGGGTAAGATTAAAAGAAAGGGGACAACTAGGGTTAACTGACCATTAGACTACTGCTCTATTTGTTTTTTGTTTTTTTGATAATTAACTACTGCTCTATTTGTTTTGGGTAAAAGTTTCCCACATTATATTTTATTTTTTTATATTTGGTACAATGGAAAATGCAAGTTAACAAACATGTTTTGTGGTCAATGGAAAAGAAACCCAATAGAGCGCTATATCACATACTCAATAAACCACCACAAATAAACTCCACACCATAAAAAACTACCAATGATAGTCTCTCTCTCTCTCTCTCTCTCTCTCCAAAATCCGACAGTTGATTGTTGTTAACTGATTGTGATCAATGTTGACCATCAGTTGAATATTTTCCAAGTAATATTTTTTACTCAAACCAACCACTTCCAACCTAATTTTCACATAAATTTCAAAATTGGATCTTGTTTTTCCATTAGAGGTTCCCAATGGTCCAAACAAATAGAAAATGTTATCCCATCTATGGTTTGTTTTCGTGAATGAAAGTTTTGTTAATATAATTACCAGAACTACAAGAAAAATTAATAATTTTTCGTGTGAGTCAGACAACAAAAATGCTTACTACTTCATTTTCAAAGTCACAATCAACACTGAAAAACAACTCACTTTTTCAGAAAAACGAGTCATTTCTAAAAAATGTTTTTCATCCAAACAAATACAGTGCAAGGACATTCACAATTAAGATTACATGCACAACACACTAAATTTTGTATAAGTAACAAATTTTGTTTAACAGCAAAAACGGACAAAGGCCAAGAACATGGGAAGTATACAAGAGTTATCCAACAAACTAAGAACTTCATTTTTTTTTTGGCTAACAAGGGTGTTCAGGTGCTTTCAAGCACCTGATTATTCTCCTGAGTGTGTGTAGTCCACCGTCTCACACACACCAAGTAATCATAGGGAGAAATCTCTTTAGAATGACCCCAAGATGCTGATTAGAGAGTTCAAACTCAGGACCTCATGGGTCTCATGAGGTCTTTATGAACCATTAGGCCAACCCCTTGAGGTTACTAAGAACGAAAATTAAGAATTCCAAAAAGAATCCCCAATTCTCCTAACACAATCAAAAGGATATCTAAGAAAAAAGAACTTTAATCGAAGCAAATGAGAATTCCATCCGTTCGAAGAACCTAGAATAGGAACCAATCATCACATGTTTCATTTTGGTTCCTCAATACATCCAAAGTTCCTATTATTCAAATTTCAACACAAGCACCTTCTTACTTCTCAAAAGGAGCATTCATATTATTATAAACTCATTTATCTTGCCACTCAACTTATCTTCCTATCACCAATGCTCATCTCATGTTTGAAATATGAGTAATTAAATCAAGGAAAACTATCATTAGACAATATACACAATAATACCACTCCTACCCCTGCATTTATTTCAAAGTTTCAAGTTTATTTGAGATTCAAAAGTTTACGACATATACATTGATAATATCACTCCTGCCCTTGGCTTCAGGATTCTTGGAATCCAAAAGCATGGACAACAAATTTAAAAGTCAAAACTACATATCCAAATCTACAGAAGTAAAATGTGTCAGTAACCAAAATATTACATTATTTAACATAAATCTCAAGTTTTTCAACATGTGAAAGGGAAGACAACACAAAGGTAACCTACCCATTATTTTAATTTTTTTATAAGTAAATTTATATTAAAAAAGATGCAAACAGAGGTGCCACCCATGCATACAAGGAGTATAGCACAGGGACAACAAAATAAAACAGAAACACTACAGAGATCAAACAATTCGAGCATTGTGACATGTGAGAATAGACCCAAAGCATTAACCCAATCTAATAAGGTCCAAAAATTAAAAAAAAAAATAAAGGCTAAAATATTGCTTTCGTCCCTGAACTATACATGAGTTTCGTTTTTCGTTCTTGAATTTTGAAAAGTTTGTTTTTCATCCCTGAGCTTTGAGAAAATTCATTTTTACAGTTGAATTTTGTCCTTTTATAAAAAAGTCCAAGGACGAAATTCATATGTAAAAATGAACTTTTTAAAAGTTCAGGGACGAAAAACGAAACTCATGTATAGTTTAAGGACAAAAACAATATTTTAACCAAAAATAAAAACCAGCCATTATTTTAAATGGACTAATAAACACAATATGACACGTACAACCTATTTGGAAGGGGAGAAAGGAATGGAATTAAATGGATTAAAAATTATTTTTATGGAATATTCCATCCATTCCGATGTTTGGAAGCTTAGTGGGAAGGAAGTCAAGGAACTGAATGACTAGGAGGGAAAGCATTCCTCTCAAAAGTGGGAATAGCACTTATTTACTTTAATAAAATGGAATTGAAATTACAGTTATAAATACAGTATCGTACCCCTTGAAACATCATGGGTGAATACCGGGCTGCTTTGATTGTTTCGACTGGTACAAAATCATACCTACATGGGTCCATTTTTTTTTTTATCATCATTCCATTACTTCAAATGTGAACTTCAACGTGAACTTAAAAGAATCTGAGCTCAAAGTCATGAACCTCACTAGACTTCAACCCTGTAGCTCAACTCGACCGCATATTGCATTGCCTAACATACTTCCATTTTACAAATTGTAACCCAATCCCTCCAATCACATCAAGTGCCTAATAAAGAAATTCCCCCTCACAAAAACACATACAAATTCATAAATTACACAAATTAACAATTAAACACCATCAACCCAGGGTAATTAATTAATCACAGTTTAAATTAGCAAGCCCAGAATATACAACAATAACCACATTACAATTCAAATAACATTTAACTCATGGATAAAATGCAAAGACAATTAAACCTAATGCGGATAATCGGGTACCTCTTGGAGCAAAGTTCCATCAACGGTATTGTAGATCCGGACCAAAGTGCCCTTAGTGCTAGACGTGGCGAGCAAGTGACCGTCGGGGGTGAGTGCAAAGCACGCGATCCTGGAGTCATGGGCCATGATGAACTTGGTCCGCTTCGACGCGTAGTGCTCGACCCGAACCTGACCTTTCTGCAGACCGGGACAGACGAGGACTAACGAGCTGTTCTGCTGCGAAATCGCGCAGAGTCCCTTAGGGTTCGCGATGGTCTCGATCTGGTGAAGGAGCTTGAGGTCCGCGAAGTTGTACACGTACACCTTCTGTTCCAAAACGACGACGATCCGATCACGTCGGAGCCGCACGGACCGCACGTAGGACCGGAACGACAGCTCGCCGATGCACCGGCTCTGATGGTCGTCCCAGATCATCACCTTGGTGGGAGGGTACTGAGGGTGTGGTCCACCGCCGACGAGTGCCAGGATGTTACAACGGAATAGCATCTCAACGGAGGAGATACCACCTCCCGCGTCGGCTCCGGCCGCCGCGGCATCTTCAGAGGGGGAGGGGGAGGACATGAAATCGCGACGGAAGATCTCACGGAACGGATCGCAGTTGAAGATCCGGAACCCGTGGTCCGTTCCCGCCGCGAAACAACCGTGGTCCTGGTTGAACGAGAGGTGCAACAGCGTTGGCTGCGGCGATGACGGCGGAGACGGCGAATCTGGCGGCGTGGAGAACGGGTTTTGGATGATTGGATTAGGATTAGGGTTAGGGTTGGGATTTGGATCGTGGTCATGGTCATGGTCATGTTCGTTGTGTTCGATTGTGTGGTCGGGCATAGAGAAATTGGAATCTGCATCGGACTCGATAGGATAAGATTGATCAGAAAACGAGTCAAAATCAGGGGTAGGGCTAGTGTTAGGGTTAGGGTTTGGCCAGGGAGTGGAAGAGAAAGCAGAGAGAGTAGCCATGGGATACGAAGAGGGTTCAGAATTCAGATGGATTCAGAATTAATTATCTCGGAGCTAGGCTTATCTAAGACCAACTCCCAAAATTGATGAGAGTAACTGTAAATGAAATATAGTTTGGAGGAATTCTCAGCAACCCACCCACTGTAAAAGTCTAAAACAATTCAAGCAAAGTACGGAATTGAATTTTTAAGCGGGTAGTAAAATAATGGGGATCGTTTTGTGATTCGGTTATATTCGTTGATTAGGCGGCAAGTAGCGTGGTTGGGACTGGGGTTGGGACGCGTAGCGACGAAAGTGGGTGTCTTTCCCTCGTCTTTCGCTTCTACCCCACGCATTTTTATGGCTCGTTGCTTTTGATGGGCCCGCGCCGCTATTATTTTTTTTTCTCAATTTGGGCTTTGCCTATGAAAATCAAGTTCGTTTGTGTTAATAATTTGCTCAATTTAAAGAGGGGAGAGAGTCGAGATTTTTTTTGTTCGTCAGCGCTCACCAATAACGATAGTGAATCTTTCCAACTTCTTTTTAACGACAAGAAAATAAGGAATCATTGGAATGATTAACGGTCCTGAATAAGGATATTTGTAATAACAAGCAAAAACGATGTTGGACTTATCAAAAAACAAAAAACAAAAAACAAAAACGATGTTTGGGAATAACAATTCGACCAAACAAAATGAGCATACTCCTTGATACTGATAAGATTAAATTCTAATGACGACTGACTCGACATAGACGACGGAGTTAAGACACACAGCTGTATACAGCACTAAACCCACGCGTCAAATGTGCAATCTCTTATGTCTCACCGGAAAAGTCAAATGCACAATTAAAGGGCCTAAATCAAGAACCAAAACGGTTACAAATCAGGGCCAGACGGTTACAAATCCGGACATAAAAACCATTTAATATCGATAAATGGCCAAAAAGCTGGAGCTTCCCTATATAAACCCCAAGGATTCTCAAACCAAGGTACACACTCTCTTTCCCTCATTTCTGTGCTCTCCGAATCCATGTCCTTGCTCCAGATAATCATATTTCTGACTTAAGCATCGAAGGCTCTCCCCACCGCACCACCGCCGGTGCATTCTTTCACCTTTTTCTCTGTTTTGCAGGTACATTCGTCCGTCAGTGCAAGCTTCGTCCATTCGAGTTGATACGTGAACAAGCCCACTGATTTTTAGGCATTATCACTCCTAGACTCAATCGTTAAGGAAGAACATGTCACAACAAAAATACGTCTACTCATTATGTCTCATATTAGTAGTTGATCAAGGACACTCCGATATTTAAGAGCTTTACCACTTTATATAGAAGTCATATTTTGAGAGCACTTGCAGATCTCATACCAAAAAGTCCATGTCAAACTAATATAGTCTTGCATCCCTCCTTGAAAGGTTTAAGGTGAAGCAAGCTAGACGGTTATTCCTCCTTACATTTAATATGAGACAAACGTCTCATAAGTTGTCGTGTAGTATTTCATGAGATTTGATGGTAGTTAGAAAGTAATAAATGTGATGGTAAGCGACTGATTATCTCGGTCATGCATCTGTTGATAGCAACAATAGTTATTCCTTAATCGATACACTTCCCTTTTATAGATCTATTAAGGCCAACAAGCTTTTTTTTAGGTCAGGGGAAGGGATCCCTTCAAAGAACCTTGTGCACATAATGTTCGGGTCAATAGTTACCATAGATTCTTTAATAGAAATTTAGAAGTGTAGGTTGACTGTCTCACTTGAGATAGTTGGATTGTCTGACTATCTTGGTATATGGGCCTTGTTTGGACAGCCCATTCGAATGAGGAAAAAGACCTTGGTAAAATATCTTTTTTGTAAATTCATTTTGTTCACGTCATTAACAAATAATGACTTTACATATTAACAAACTATGACTTTACATTTTGAAAGTTGATGTTAGTTATTAAAGCTTTTTAAGAATGTGTTTCTGCCGTTAACTCTTGGAACTGGCCATGAGACATACATTACCGTTACAACATTTTGTATCATGAGGATGCGTTGCTACCATTGCCTATTGGGGCTGGCCATGGGTTTTTATTTTTTGCTACATTAACGAGGGAGGAGTGTCAAACCTTGGACGTGACCTGGAAATACCAACTAACCCACTCATAATTTCAGATTGGACTAAGACCTAGCCAAACTCAAATTGCAAGTGCAAGAAAAAGCAGTTGAATGTGAGACACGAAAGATCCACACATGTTCATTAAATGCTAGATATTGCATCTCACCATTTTAAATTTTCACTACCAATAATATATATGTTGTCAATTTGGTAAAGCACCCAATTAAGATGATGAAGTGAACCACCACTTGCTCATGATTCTTCAAAGAAGATGGATCCCAAAACAAAAACAAAAAAAGTCGTTGTAGTGTGGTGTTGGGTGTCCATTAATTTGTCCGTACTGTTGTAGCCTAGCCCAGTTCTGGGCCCTTTACCCAAACTAATTTTGGTCCGGCCCACTAAAAAAAATAGTTTCGCCTGTGAAATGTAAAAAGGCAGAACGCCGTTGCCGGGGATCGAACCCGGGTCACCCGCGTGACAGGCGGGAATACTTACCACTATACTACAACGACTTGATGCTTAAATAGATGAATCTGTAATTATATTTTTTGCTTAAAAAAAGTAAGATAGAACATTTTTCAAGGTTGATAATAGTGTTGATGGCACAATAACTCTTGACTGTTGTCATGTGAAATGCAGATACAGACTAATAAAATGACAAAAAATGTGCTATATTATTAAACGAAATGTTATGATTTAGTTGGCATTCATAATATTCAAAAGCTCATAGTCACGAGGAAGTTTACTAGAGATTGATCATCTTAGTAGTGGTGGTTGAATAATAAAATGTAATTCTAAGGCTGCTAATATATTTTTTAAGGTTGACTGCGTTACGTCATCCTTGTTAAAGCTCACTGCGGGTAACTAATAAGGAAACTTATCTAGCATTTCTACGAGGAAGCTAACTCTTGTGCAGATATTCTTGCTAAGACTGATTGTGTGCATGGTATACCCAACAATTAGATTTTATCTTGGGTAGATTAAGTAGTCTTCCTTGACGTTTTGTAAAATTATCATACTTTAAAAAATGACACTCTATCTCTCATATTTGTTAGAATATGAAAAATATATATGTTAATGCAAACACTTTTAATTTTTATTGCAAAGAGACTAGATTAACAATCAAAATTTCTCCATGAAAATGTTCTTGATAGAAAATATTTTCAAGGAAAATAGTTTGTTTTTTCTATTTTTTAGTTGAGATCTTAAAAATATATATATATATCTTTAGTGTTCGGATACATTAAAAATCTTTATATTCAAACCCAAGAATCCTCATAAAAAGTTGTTACGCAATCGTGGTTGTTGAGTCCGTGATGGACTGGTGGGTGAGAAAATTTTTGGAGGGGGGCGGAGGAGGGGGCTTGAGGATGCGGATACTGCTTGCTTTGGATTGGAAAATGGCTTATTCTTTCTCAAAATGTAAACTGTTTCCCACCTTTTTTTAATATAATTTTCCATTAATCATGAAAACTTTTCCCAAAAATGTTTTGGGTCGAATCAAAGACTATTGTCATCAAAATTCCACATCTGCTTTGAAATATATATCATTCCAATTGCTTTGATTACAAATTACAAACTGGTATCGCATAAAATCAAGCTTTTTTATTTTTTTATTTTTTTACAATTGCATGTAATTAAATCTTCCTAATACACATATATACCTCTAGACCAAAGAGCCAAAAACAATAAAAGAATGAAAGAATTGAAAACCACCAGCAATATTCCTACCCGGTATTAATTATCTGTAGGCATATGCTGGGCAGCATCATTACTAGTACTAGCTGCATCATCATCAGACATCAACTCTCCCATCAACATTCCACCAAGCATTCCTCCTACAAAAGCAATGCCCAAATCCAACCCAATCCGATCATTGTTCTTCCCTGGCTGCTGTGGCTGCACCACTTGTGGACGTTCATGATAATAATATCCCATCCCAGGTGGTGGTGTAGGATATCCATCTGGCGGCGGCGGCGGTGGTGGTTTTGGACCCCCACCCTGAACATGATGTCCAACTGTAGGCTGTGAATAACCACTTTGAGGAGGATTCCTAGGTGGGATATACAAAGGTGGTGGATAAGGTGAACTTGTTGACACACGTGGAGGATATGCAGTGATTGGCATGTCCTCAAACTTGAAGGAAAAATTGAGTTCTCCTTTTGGCTTGCCAGAGGGTTTTCTAACTTGGTTTGTCATGTACTTAACAAGGTTGGGTTCTTCAGCTTTGTCTAAAAGCTCTTTCACAGGGACTAAGACCTCTCCAATCTCCTTGTCACTGCGGAAGCTGCTATGGCACATGAGCTTGATATTGAGAAAGAGGTAATTCATCTTTGCCACGGCTTCATCAATTGTAAACTTCATGGTGTAATTCCACATGGGGTTTGTGCCACCACCTTTGTCCACAGGAGTTCTTTGCTCAGTTTGGGGGTTGCTGGAGATTGTGACCACAGCATACACGTTCATAGCGTGGAGATGCTTGACTCTTTTGAGATCCTTTGCAGAGTTCAAAGTTATCTCCAATTGTTTTAAATCCATCTTCTTAACCTTCGGTTGAAGAGAATTAAACACAGAGTTTCTTTATTAATGTCCTCTCTCGCTTTCTCTTTTTGTTTGGAGTGATTTTAAGAGGGGATGATATATTAGGTTCATATAAATACTACAGGTATGGTACTCAACAGCCGTGTGGAAGTGGAGAAGCTAAAAACGTGTTTAGATTTGCTAAAAGTTTTAGTTCTATGTATATCTAGATTCATCTCTTATATGTTGAATAAGTCCCAAATACTAACTTGGTCAAATTGTGGGATTAAACTGATTGACTTTATTAAATGCATGTGCAAGATATTTTGAAGTTAAAACTTAAAAGTCCAAGGAGTTTTGATTAGTGAAGTTTCATTTGTGTCGGTGAGTAGGGTAGTGAAAATTGTAAATCTGTAATTTGTGAAACATAAAAAAGCACAAAAGTGGGATATGATAGAAGATTTTTATTCATTTATATATTTTGTATCCAATGCCTAATGAAATCTTGACGGCATAAATGGAGAAGCATGAGTTTTATTTTCATGATGTACTTGATGATCAGCACTTGTCCAATGAACTTTCACAATGCAACAGCCAATGCACAAAGATGTTTACTGCGGCAAATAATTAAGACATGACACCAAAAGTGCTCGATCCTTTAACAAGAACTATGAATATGAGAATATCCTTGGGAAAAAGTCAAAGACCATGCATGATGGATAAGGGTATTATTTGAAGCGTGAACATGTGAGGGAGGGAAGAGCAAGAGCGTGAAAACAATTAAAGCGGAGTTCCGCGTGGATTTGTATTGGGTCCTGATGAAGACATGGCTGAGCTGTGATAGATACTTTGCCGCGTATATTGGAGCAGAGCAGAGCAGGACTTGGTGGAGTGGTTGAGGATATAAATATGATCATATGAAACTTTTTAGTTATTTTTGATACTTATGAATTTCTAGAATTTTGAAGGGTGCTGGAGAAACGCGACAGACTCTAGCACTATGAAGTTTCTTTAATGGGTTTTACCAGAAATAAAAAATAAAATATAAATAAATATTGAAGAGTTAAAGGTGGGATTTTTTTGTTTTTATTATTAATTTTGGAAAATGAACAGTTAGTCATAAACGGAGAAGAAGTAAAGAAGAAAGAGTAAAAGTAGCAAACACGTTTATCAAACGTTAATAGTTAATGGGTGTTTTAATGCACTTGAAACATTAATTTGGGTTTTTAGTTGTGAATTAATGATGTGGTAATATCTTAATTTTTTATTTAAAATAAAAGATAAAGATTTAAAAAACTTTACCTTATAGAATATCTTAAAAACTTTATAAGATTTGAATCCAATCATATAAACTATGAAACATGCATGAGAGTGCATGCTGTACGTCGTGAAGCTTAATCCCATGGAAGAAAGAAAAAAAATTCCCCCAATAAGGAATTGACCACTTAACCGTTTCTAAGAAAATACCCAACCCATTAAAAAAAGTAGAGTTTTTAGTCAATAGAAAACTATAATAATAATAATGTTGATGCTTTTTAACTTTTTTCTTCTCTTGGCTAGCGAGTTCTGATTGTTTATATAGTTAAGTAATGCTTTTTTTTCTTTTTTTCTTTTTTTTTTCTTTTTTAAATAAAAACAAAACTTAAAATTTTTTGCACCTTTTAAATGAGTCATTCATTGTTTTGGGGATTTGATTGCGTCCAATAGATTTTTCTTTTATTTTCTTATGAATTTTGAATAATAAGTTTGAGTTACGGACAAATTAATAATACAAGGAATAGTATATATCTATACTATAACGTAAAATCGAAGCTTTTTGACCTTTGGTTGACCTCATCATGTTGCGCCACATAAGTTTTTGAAATCTCACAATTTTACATCTCATTATTTTAATATATATTTTTTTAATTGAATTTCAATTTTATTCTATTATTAAACCTTCCATTAGAATTTTGACACATCATATTTTCTTTAATATAAGAATATATTATTCCATATATAAAACACAATCATAATTAATATCTAATACTAAAATATATTCCATATATAAACACAATATAAATATCTGTTAATAATAATCATAATTATCAATTTTCATCAAGATTTTTAGAGTTCATTTTTTTCCTTATGTATTTCATTTAATTTTGTTACTGGCAATGGAAAAAGATGGATGGATTTATTATAATGAAACCATGTGAGTTTGAAATGAGTTATAAAAATTATTTAGGTTTGATTATATAATCATGTGTCCATGTATTTATTTGTCCTTCTTTTTATTTTAAGTATCTTTTATTTTATTTTTGGATGGAGACATGATCCATATAGTAAATATAAATATGAATCATGTTTTATAAAAATTGGACTATATTCAACTTATGCCAAAGGAAAAATTACATTATATTAAATTTTAATTATCCTATAGTAAATACTTTCTTAGTTATTTTTTTAAACCAAAAAGTATGATCTATTCTATTAGGCTTCTCCAAATACTGCCACATCAGATTTGCTACTCCTATACACTTCCAACTTCCCCTTCCCTCTATTTAATTTTCTCTCACACTTTTATTCAAAAATAAATTCTCTCTCTCATGGCTGTTCCTCTACCTCACCTCTTCATCTACCTCTCACATCTTGAACTCCCTGACCTTTTCATCTCCTCAATTAATTATTTTACATTTTCATCTATCTCTCTCTCTCTCTCACCTCTTGAACTCCCTGACCTCTTCATCTCCTCAATAAATTACCTCACATTTTTATCTACCTCTCTCTCACTCTCACCTTTTGAACTCTCTGACCTCTTCATTTCCCCAATTAATTGCACCCCCAATTTCCTATTTAAATCCTATGTTAAGATTTTTTTTTAGTCTCCATGTGGTCCCTATAGTTCTATTGTTGTTTGAGTTTTAAAGGTGTGTTCTTTCCCCTTTGGTTTCTGATTGGCTTTGCCAGATTTTATGATTTAATTAATTTATTTATTTATTTATTTGGTTTTTCTACTTAGCTCAATATTTTTATTTTTTGGCTTTTGGTGTTCTTTATTCCATTGGTTTTATAATTTTGTAGTTTTTAAGCTTTACTCTAGCAATGTTCTAATTGTTGTCTTGACTTTATTCGTTTTTCTGTTTATATTGATGTTGTACAACATTAGATTAATTAGATTAGATATATTTCCCGTGCATCACACGGGTTTGCGACTAATTCTCATTAATAGTGATGTAACGTTAGTTAAAGTTAAAACATTTGAAGCCAACCTTGTAGTTGCACCTCAAGATCCATTCACCTTCTGAGAAATATCTTGTATCCACTTTATCCTGGTGTCAGCCTGAACAAATTCTGCATTTGTGCATCACAACTTGTCGCAATCCAATTATTGCATTCAAACAAAAGGGGTGGGAACCGAATTTGTACACGACAACTAGCCCGAGACGTCCACAGCCATCTCATTATCAAAGCCATAGGACAAAGTTAACAACGACATCAAAAAAATTCATAGTTATCCATCCATTGTCTTGTGTTGTTTAAAAGTGAAGTTTTGTCTTATCCTTTTATTTATAAATAAAATATCCTTAAACAAATGATATTTAATTGATGCTGTTTGAAGTAACTATGATATTTAAAAGTAAAGTTTTGTCTTATCCTTTTATATATTTAAAAGTGAAGTTTTGTCTTATCCATTTTGCGACTAGTGTATATATATATATTTGAAGTAAGGATTTTTGTTGATGCTGTTTGGTTTTCAATTGTTTGTCAATATTTAATTGAGACTCACAATGTTAAATGAAGAAGCTAAATAAATGATATTTAATTGATGTTACAAATGATAGTATTCAAAAAAAATAAGAGAGATTGTTTAAAAAATTATACATATATATATATACAATAGATATTTTTTTTGTACATATCTATAGGAAATTAGCTAACTTGCGTATACTCATTATCGTTTATAAAGATAATAAATTCTTTTAAAAAATTATTTTGTAACTATATATATTTACAAAATAAGTTATGACTTACTCTTAATATTAGAAAATTAAAATTTATATAAACATGCATGTTTTTTTTTTTCTTTAATTCCCTTCACTATTGTATGATCAATATCATAATTGGGCTCCTTTGGTTTCGCGATATGCCGATATGCACCATTTAAAAATAAAAAGAAGAATATAAAGTAATGTAGAAAGAGAAAGCGAAGCATGAGGAAGCTAGGGAGAGTTAATGTTTATAATTTAACCTAATGGTCTACATCCAAGGAGGAAAAACTCTTGATGACTGCATCTTTACTATATACTTTAATTTTCTCTATTACAATGAATACATAGTAAAATATTTATAAGATGTTAAATTCTAGACTAACCATACATTAAATTAGGGGTTACAACACAAGTAGTATTAAGATTTCTTTACTTACACACCAAGTAGGATTGGACTTAGATTGCACTAGGAATTGGCCTTGATAGTATCTACTGATCAAGAAAAAACATCCCGCTATTTCTTTGGGTGAAAATGAAGCTATATGAAAGTTTTATCTAATTTACTTTCAAACGTGCAAGATATTTTGTGAAGTATTTAAGTTTCAAAGCAATGATACCCTATATATTTCTCGACAACTACCTGATTTTCATAGGTATGATATTCTATGTTTTGAAGTATGAAAGAAGTTTCAAGTTTGATAATAACTTATAGCAAGAGTCAGAAAAAATAATGGAATATTCAGCACAATTCTATTTGTTGATAGGCTTTGACCCCAATAATTGCATCAAACATGCATGGTTCATTCTTTGAAAATTCAATAGCAAGTCGAAAACAAAATACGACCTGGCAATCTATTATATAAACTAATAGGTGAAGCTGAGAGATTTTTTTTTGTCTTCTCCCAAACTTGCCACGTCAGATTTACTCATCTCATATCATTCCAAATCTCATGCCTCTCAATTCTCTCGTAACATTCCAGATCCAATCCAATTTCCTTTTTATTTTGTTGGACTTTTATGATCCGGCCCATTTTCTTTTTTATTTTGTTGGGCTTTTATTATTTTTACGTTTTTTGGCTTTATAGTTTTGACGCTTTAAAGTTTCTCTCTCACAAGTCCACGTTTGTCCCGCACCTTTTTTTTTTTTTTTTCGCCCGTTTCCAACTCTCTATCTCCATCAACTCCTCATCTTCCCTCCTAAACGTTTCTGTTTTTTATTTTTATTTTTTTTGTTTGGTTCCTCTCTCTTTATTTGTTCTTCCCTATTGTAATATTGTTTCAGATATCTTCTCTCTTTCATCAGGTAGCATTAAATTACGGCTTGCCATTTCAGATTCTTAACCGTACTCTTAGATTCAACTCACCGTTACTTACTTTGCCTCTGACTCTTTAAATCCCTGATTTGCTCTTTTGCTTTTCCTAAAAATCCATCTCCTATTTAAACCCTTCAATAGCTGCTGCCCCAACAACAACCCAAGGTGAGTTTTATTTTATTTTTTTGTTGTAATTTTCGATTGCTCTCTCCACACAAGCCAGGGTGAGTTTGTTTATCTTCTTTTTATTTTATTTATTCTCTCAGTAGATTTATGATGGTTTGTGGTGGAATCCCTTCCAATGGGTGCACATTTGGCTGTTGCCCAGATGAGAAGTTTTCCAAGCTCCAGGAGCTTTTCCAAGATTGACATTGATACACTAGGTTTAATTTTTATTACTTTTGATTTCACATTGATGCACTAGGTTTGATTTTTTTTTTTTTTTGCTTTTGATTGGATTTGTGGGTTTTGTTGATTCTCATTTGGGTTTATAATCAAACATAACACAGCCAGAGGCCTTTTCCTCCATCTGCAATACTCCAGTCTCTAGCATATGGCCTTCTACTCCAACTCTACTCCTAGCCGAGCCACTTTCTTTCCTATCGATGTTAAACAGGTCCCCCTCTTTCTCTCTCTGATTCGATTTACCCGTGTTTTCCTTGAAATTGAAATAAAATTATGCTTTATAAAGAAGTTTGGTTTTGGACTTGAATTTAATTGCGTTTTCCTTCTAACTGTTCTCTTCTTTTTTCTTTTCAATTGTTTTTTATTTTCTTTGAATCAACTTGGAGCTTCTTTTGTGTTTGTTTGTTAGCTGTCAAAATCAATTTGCATGAAGTGAGACTATTGATTTGTTCAACTTAACACCATAAGTTGAAAGCTTAGTTTTTGTTTATTTCCCTTAATTTCGGTAGATCAACCAAGTTCTATTTCTCCACTGTATCTATCAGGTGTTCGACAAAAGGCCTCTAAGAGAAACTTTAATTTCTTATTCTCATTTGACATATTTAAAAAGAAAAGAAAAATGCATATAAGTTGTTTGTTGTTGGTTGGCTTTTGTTTTGACATCTTTGCATCAAGAATGTGAACAACAAGTCATTCATAGGGACATCACGAATGTGTCAACATATGATCGCTAATGATAAGAGCTATTGTAGTGTTATGTGAGATTGTGGATGATGATGGTTCTATGGCTAGATTACCAAAGCTTCACCCTTTTGCAAAGGCAAAAAACTTGAAAATTATTTCCATTGCTGATTTAATTAGGTATTGCAGCAATGTAAAAGTGTTCTATTAGTTTATAGAGCTTGCCTCCTCATAAATGTCAAAAAGAAAAAACAATTTGGCTTCTTTTTATAGTCCTTGGTAGAATTTTTCATTTACAAATTGTTTAATATGTTTGTTATTTAAATTAATAAAAGTAATGTCTCTTCTCATACCAGCTATTGGTTACAACTGACAGATATATAAGGAAAAAAGATAAGTTGGTGGATGGGATTGAGCACGTTGAAGTAAGCAAATCTTCAGAATTGAAATAATGTTGCTCTCAAATGATTGAAATAATCTTCAGATTTTTTATTTTTTTCATTTGTTTATACTTTTTCTGAAGTCTGAATTTATGATCAAGGTATGTTGCTCTCAATACGTTTGTCATAATGTTTCTATGATTGATTATTTACCACAATTTGATATTTTGGTTACTCGGTTCTCTTTCTCTTATCAATATATATTCCTGTTTATAAAATATTCTCACCAAACAAGTTTCTAGCTTTACATGACAAGCCATGAAGCCAATATTACTTCTTGAAACTACAATGGAAATCAAAGCGAACTTAATTGCATAATTTAGTTACAGTGTAGTAGTGTAAATTGTACAAAGTGATAGAACCTAAAGTCATATAAACTTTAGTCATATGTTTCTCCTATTTCAAATGCCTATGTATCCAAAATTTCTTAGCAAAAAAAATCTCAACTCTGCCAAAACTTTCCCCTTAATCGAAGCATTTGCTTTACCTATTACACACAAAAACTCATTATTTTAAAAGTTCTCTATTTATATACGATTGTGAATGGAACCTGTTGCACTGAGCAGTACAATGAAGAAAATGGATGACTCAATAGAATTCCAGTTTGTCGCATATGATGGGAGGTGGGTTCATTTCGATTTGAGTTGCCTTCCCCTCTGAAAGCAGTTGTGGTAATGTGTTGGCCTCCTTGGCCACTACTCCCTCACCAGTCTATATTGCTGAGCCTTATTAAGATTTTTAACCATATCCTTATTCTGCAGGCAAGCATTAATCTTGGGATTGTTTTCAGCCAACTGCTTAGACAACTACAAAAGAGTCAAATAGTATAACATCCCTTCAATACTAGATATGTACATCATGAAGACAATTCATAAAATGGAAAAATATAAATATCACACTGATTATGAATTGACAAATGAAAAAACAAAATAGAAATATTAAAGAAACTAATAATATTTATAAAAAAAGGGGAATTTAACTACTGCAATGATAAAATCCGAATTCTAATCACTTTTTGTTTTTGTTTATTTTCTCAAGGACAGCATAAGTTCTAATTTGTTTGGTCAAAGACAACAAATTACATTTTGAGTGGCTCATGTTCTTAACTACCAACGAAGTTGTGGCCTGTGGGTACATTCCATTGATAGCAGCAGTGAATTAGGACTATACATACAATAATCATGATGCCTTGGAATATTTTAAGTCATGAATATCAAATAAGAATCCTTTCCTCAAGCCTAGATTGGGCCCAAAGAGGTGGCTTAGACTTGCCTCTTTAAAACCACAATCTGATATATTGTTTACCCGGTTCTCTTTCTCTTATCAATATATATTACTTTATCTTACTTTTCATCTCTTATCGAAGCTCACGAAAAAAATATATTGAAAAAGCACTCATAATTTTTTGTTTCTTGATTTTGCTTTCAAGGAATTCCAGTGGGAATGCCGGTGACTTTCTAGCCAGTGGGACAAAAACCCTGTCTTATAATGGATAAGAATGAACATAACAATACAGGGGCTATTGGGATTGAACCAGGCACTTTGAAGTCCAAGATATAGGGGTTCATGGTTGTGCTTTCTTGGATAGTGAATGTTTGGAGCTAAGCCAAACATGTGTTCTTGAATACAGTGCTAAATATAATTGGTAGAAAGCGAATTGGTGTGTTGTTGTTGTTGTTGCATAATTAGTGTTCATGATTTTCTCTGTTAATATCACCTTAGATATTGAGTTTAAGTAAAACTCTAATTTTCTTTGATCAATTTTCAGTTTAGTTAGATATGAGGTTTATTTTTTTAAATATTATATTTGGTAGCTTTCCCGTGCATAGCACGGGTTTGCGACTAGTTTATAGAATAGTCCATTCTATTCCATTTATTCTGAGACAGTAAGTATTTGAAGATATCCGTATGTTGGAGACGCTGTCATCTTTGGGTGACAAGAAGAGCCGAATTGAATTTCTATGTAAGTCCCGAAACCCCATGCCCCTCTTGACTTTGGTTTGCACAACTTTTTCCAAGCAATCCAACGGATTTTTCGGTCTTGATCTTTCTTTTTTTTTGGTAGAAAGGAAACTGAAATTAACTTAGCAAAATATGAGTCTAGTACGAGTACAAATTGATAAGTCAAATTACACAGCCTCAAGCACATATGCAGGAGGGGTGCTAAAAGAAAGAAAATTTGCTATTTGGTCGCAGCCAGATTTGGCCAGCAGATCAGCACACCCATTAGTCTCACGGTAGACATGCCTAAGATCAGCTCTTGATCTTTCTGACCTCACAAAAAAACGTTGCATGAGAGAATTTCATAAATATCTTCTTTTTACTAAGGCAATTATAGTACTAGAACCAATTCCCTTGAAAATTACTTTAGTCCCAATATTATTCCTACACATGCTTTCGAATTTGTTATTTTGTATTTTGGGTAAGAAATTAGAATTTGATGGATATCTAAACCAGCTCACAGGCTTCGAAAGTCAGCATGTGCACATCCAAAAAGCCTAGGAGGGGAAGTTGACATAATTAAGAAGTTGTACATTCAAATGTCATTACTCAGACCTGGTCCACCAATTTATCAATAAATTCTCATCATTGAATAAATGGGCCAGACCTTGTCTTATTTTTGTTTTTGATGAAATGCTTTGCTGATTATTCCTGTCCTTAGGGAAAACCTTGTCTTATTTTTGTTTTTGATGAAATGCTTTGCTGATTATTCCTGTACTTAGGGAAAATTTGAATGTTCAAGCTTTGACATTTGGGAATGCTTTTCTATTCAATTTCAAGATGAACTGAACCTGTCAATTATAGCACTTGAGAGCAATAATGCGTAACTAACAAGCACAAGCTGCTTGTGATGGTTGGTTGAGACTTGAGACTTTTTTTTTTTTGATAATCACTGGTTGGTTTTGTTTTTGCTAAAATAATCATTGGTTGGTTGAGACTTTTTTTTTTTTGCTAAGTAAAATATATTTATATATTAAAGAACCAGATACAAAGAAAGGGAAGCCTCCCAGCAACCAAGTCCTCAAAAACAGAGGAGCGAATTACAGATCCGGGGAGAAATCCATTACAAAAACACATAAAAACCCAATATACAACAAAAGCAACAACAAAGAGCACAACAAAAGGACCCAATACATGAGACTTGCAAACTACAAGGAGAGCAGTGAGAGCATCAATAGCCAAAGATGTCCAGATAAGCAAATGACAAACAGGCACAACAGAGAACCAATCTTCAACTGAGCGGATGATTTGTTGCTCAAATCGGTATAACCATGGCAACAAAAGCCATGCGATCCAAGCATAGGGGCACATAACAATTAGGTGCTTAAAAAAATCTAACCTCAAACAAGGAGGATAGAGAAGGAGAGACTCAGATCTAAATCTCTCAATGGGAAGTGCTCGAGTTGGAAGAAGCCTCCGAATCATATGCCAAAGGGACAAACCTAGCCACATCAGGAACCCCTTGCCATCAAGGAGCCACAAGCCACCAAGGGGACTGGTTAAACGCCACAAAGGGCGGAGAGAAACCCATAAGGGGTGGCAAAAAAACCCACGAAGGGTAGTGATAAACCCATAAAAGGGAGGGAGAAGCAAAAGGGAAAGAAAGGGAGAGGGATCGGAGAAGATTAGGAAAGGAGAAGGGTGAGGCGCACGATAGCGCACGGCGCCAATCGTGCGTCCAAGCAAAGAGAAGATGAGCTTAGTTAGGGGTTTTTTTTTTTTTTATTTTTTATTTTTTTTATTTTTTTCTGGAGAGAAGGGCAGCTAGAGAGAAAAATGACTGGTTGGTTGAGACTTGAGAGAGAGTAACTCATCTCAATCATACATCGTAATTTTTTATTTTATTTTTTGCTGAATAATCAATCATGCATCGTAATTATTAAGCTTTCAAGTACCCCATAGGCTAGGTTTGGGATAGCTTAAAAATACAAATTAACCAATTAATTATTTCTTAAGTACAACTTTTAGAGATTCACTTTTTTCCTTTCAAAGTTTAACTGTATTTTTCACCGTACATACTTTAAGCAAAATAAACTGTATCAAAGCCACACATTTACATTTTAATTATAAGATGATTAACCACGCATGATATATTGATATATTATTAACAATTACCCAATTAGCAATTCTTTTTTATGCAAAAATGGTATGTTAGCCAAAACTTTCGTTTGTTTTCAATGTAAAAAAAATTTCCATTAAAAATGTTTTCCATATAGAAATTAAAAAAAAAAAAAACTTTGTTTTCAGTTATATATTGAAACCAACAATGACCCATAAAATTAATAGTGATGGTGGAGTGTGGAGGAGTGGAGAGATAGGTGGTGCATGGTGGTGGCAATACAAAGAAACATGAAAATAAATGAAGAAAAACTAGCATTTTATTCCTACCCAGTATGTTTATCTGTAGCCACATCCTGGCCAGCAGGCTCAGCATCATTAGTAGCAGTTGCATCATCAGACACCAACTGATCTCCCATAAACATTCCACCAAGCATTCCTCCCACCAAAGCAATGCCCAAATTCAACCCAAACTCATTTTGCTTCCCAGCAGGCTGCTGTGGCTGCACCACTTGTGGTTGTGGGTGCCCATGATGATGATGATGATGATGATATCCCAACCCTGGTGGTGGTGTAGGGTATCCATCTGGTGTCGGCAGCGGTGATGGACCCCCACCATGAACAGGATGTCCAATTGTAGGATTTGAATAACCACTTTGAGGTGGGTAAGTTGGTGGGATATTTAATGATGGTGGTGGTGGTGGTAAATAAGGTGAACTCGTTCCCACATGTGGAGGATAGGCAGTAATTGCTGTGTCCTCAAACTTAAAGGACAGGTTCAGTTCCCCTTTTGGCTCGCCAGAGGGTTTCTTAACTTGGTATGTCATATGCTTAACAAGCTCAGCTTCTCCAGCTTTGTCTAAGAGCTCTTTGACAGGCACTAGGACTTGTCCAATCTCCTTGTCACTGTGGATGCTGGAATGGCACATGAGCTTGATATTGAGAAAGAGGTAATTCATCTGTGCCACAGCTTCATCAATAGTATACTTCAAGGTGTGATTCCACATGGGGTTTGTGCCACCACCCCTGTCCAGAGGAGTCCTTTGTTCAGTTTGAGGGTTGCTGGAGATTGTGACCACAGCATACACGTCCATAGCATGGAGATGCTTCACTCTTTTGAGGCCCTTTGCAGAGATTACAGTTATCTCCAACTGTTTGTTCTTCATTTTCTCAACCTTTCAGGTGAAGAAAATTCAACAAAAGAAACTTTCTAGGTTCTCTTTTTTCTTGTTTGGTTTGGACTTTGGAGTTATTTAGACTATGAAGGGGGCGTGATATAAGTGGGTTCCTTCCCTCAAAGAAAAGAAGAAAGAAGAAGATATTTGTCGACTCATAAACCAAAGTTATCGTGGCCCACGGGCAACAGTGGACGGGAGCTAATTCAAAAGTGTCCCGATTTTCAAACCTAAAAAGGAAAAAGACGTTTCTAGATTTAATGTTATTATTATTTTTTTTTTATGAAGATTTAATATTATTATTATTTAATACTCTATACATTGAGAACAAAACTTAAGTATAATTGAACTTAATTGTTTATAGAAAAAGATAACACATTCCATTGGTCAATGCATACATAAGTTTTTTGAGTGCCCCACAGTAAGTATGAGTGCATTTCTCAATCTTAATTCAATAAAAGCTTCACCTACCTATCTATCTATCTATCTATCTATCTCCCCAGTCACCTGATTTTAATGTGTACGAAATCATACTATGTTAGGAATTATAAACCGAGTTTTAGAGTGATCCATGAAAACGAGCTGTAGCCTAAATAATATTCCAGTATGAGAACATGGGCTCGATCCCACTTAAGTGTGTGAGTTACTTTAATAAGGGAGAAAAAACAAGAGGGTGATCCATAACAAGAGAAACAAATATGGAAATAAAAGGAGCAATTCAAGGCAGTGGTCCAGACTATACCAACTTACATCATGAGTTGCTTTGACTAGTTAAATCACTCCGTACTGATTGTAAATGTTTTTATTTTTATTTTTATTTTTTTATAAGATTGTAAATGTCAATTAATGAGAGCTGAAATCTTTAACTAAGATGATGAAGTGATAACATTCTTAAATTAACGATAAGCTATAAGTAATAAAGTATCCTACAAGTACTTGAATTTGATTATAAAAAGTCCTAAAAACAATTTAAAATAAGGAAATAAAAATTTAACAAATGACATAAATTGATCCCGATATGGTATCCTATACTCCTACATCAACATACTTTTTTTTAATGAAAATAGCTTCTTCAAATATGTCAATTCAAATCTATCCATCCCTTTGTTTGTCAAAGACACAGTAGGCAAGCAGTGAAACTTAAATTACTATGCTCGAAAGGTAATATTTTGTTGTGTCTCCCTTGGTCATCTTGTCAAACTAATAAGTCATAAAGAAACCATCTGAAGTATAAATTTAAGTTTCTTCCTCTATTTCACACAAGAATCTCATCTTCCTTCTCACCTTCTGCACTCATGGAATTGTTATTAGTGGCTACAACTTGAAAAGGGTCAAGGCATCAGATCAGGGAAAGAGAGTAAAAGAAAAAAAATGGAATACAGATAGGTGAGATACTGTGTCCAACCATGTCTCTTGCCTTTGGTGAGTGAAACAAACTTTGGGGACTGTAAACAGAATCACAAGATTCTGGATGAAACTGAGCTGAGCACATCATCCTTATAATGCACACATACCTCTAATTTTGACATACCTGAGCTGGTCAGATTAAAACTTGGGAGAAATACGTAGAGAGAACAATGCTCTCGTCATTGCCCACTTTAACCTCCTTCCTGGCCAGAAAAGTTCACCATTAAACTTCGTCTTCATCATTTCAATAAGAACATCATAACAACATGACTTACTAATTATCCCTTTGGACTAAATCACATGATGGCAACTTTTCAACATGACTATAGTAGTTCACTAGGAAAGCAGACTTTCTTTTATAATTAACTATACAAGCAATAGTTGTCTTCTAATTAGAACTTAGAAGAAGAGACCAGTGCAAACATTCAAAGTGTACCATCCATAGTTCCATACCATGGTGGGTGAATAAGAATTGAGTTCCCTACTTCAAGGTCAACATCACTGCAAACTCTTGGATTAAAAATAATTGTTGTTTTCCTTCCTCCATTAATCATTATTTGGGGGCTTCCTGACTGTGTGGGGCTCTGCAAAAATAAGCATACCTTGAATCAGAAACATCCAGCTGGAGGCAAACATTAAAAAGCTTTGATCCAAGATTTTGGTTTCCTTTTGTTGGGTGAGTGGATGTGTGTGTGTGTGTTCTGTTCCTCTGTTCGTGCCGGGGGCCCCCGCCCCGCCGGGGGAGGTAGGAAAGCATTACTGCAACATAATATCCTAAAGCAAGTGTTCCTTCTGTTCCGGAAAAATAATCTAGGTTGACCAAACACATAAATTAAGGCAATAATATTCATATAATGTCCTTTCCCATCTCATTACTTCACAAAATTGCTCATCTGATGAAAATTGTAAGGATATCAAAAGTTTGAATTCTTGTGATAAAAGGCGTAGAATTGTAAAGTAAATGTTTTTGCATTTTGACTTTTGAACATGACAAAATAGAAGTTTGGACTATATATATAGATGCAGTGAGTGTCTTATTTACTAATTCCCATCCTAAGGGCATTACTGAGTATCCCTCTTCATTATGTTGAATAATGTAAACATTCAGAGGATGGTTGAAAAAATCTTATATTGCAGCTAAGATGCATCACTCCTCATGTCACTAAGAAAGTTCTAGTTGCTAAACATAAACATCCATGAAAATTGTAAGGATATCAAAAGTTCGAATTCTTATGATAAAAGGGGTAGAATTGTAAAGTGAATGCTTTTGCATTTTAACTTTTGAAAATGACAAAATAGAAGTTTGGACTATATATATGGATGCAGTGAGTATATTTACTAATTCCCATCCTAAGGGAAATGCTGAGCATCCCTCTTCATATCATCATGTTGAATAATGTAAACTTTCAGAGGATGGTTGAAAAAATCTTGATATTGCAACTAAGATGACTCACGTCACTAAGAAAGTTCTAGTTGCTAAACATAAACATCCAGATTTAATAGCAATCAGTAAAAAACTACTCAGATTGTTAAATTCAAAATGTTGTGATTTAGCAAATTAGTTGTAACTAAAAAAGAAGCAGGCACTTGTTCAATTATTATCTTTCTGGGAATAAGTGGTAGCCATATTTAGTGGTCACATCAGCAAGGTTTTGCAAATAATCAACATTAAACTTGATCTCAATTTTAAATATGACCTCTATGTTCTCGCCAAAGGAGCATTGACAAACTGTCAGCTTTGCATCCAAGTATCTTGCCAGGATTTTTACAATGATGCTGCTTACTTCATCTGAAGAGAGGATGTATTGAACAATAGTGAGTGTCAAGGAATAGGAAAAACACAAGCAGGAGCTTTATATTCGTTCATATGAATGGTCTATGCATATCATTTTCACTTCCATGAGTTAACATGCCATTTCGAAAAATGAATAAATTAAAGTTAGAAGCTTTACTAGTTTTGTTCGATCCAGTCTGCAACTTCTTCAAGAAATCCACATCTCTTTCTTTTTCGCTCTGCATGAGCTGCTGCAACTTCCCAAATAATCCAATTCTGCAGAATTTGGAAGCACACGCTCTGAGTTCAGAACTACTCAATTTGAATTCACTCTACAAACATCAGCATAACAGGAAAATTTTAGGAAAAATTTCCACGTGATATGGTGTACACGAAATCTTTTCCTTTTAATTACCCTGATGGTTTAGGCACTGAAACAAGGGCCCCATCATCATTTAAAAAGGTATCACCTAAAGTTTCTTGAAACCGATCTGCCATAGTTTGCCCTTTCATTTCTGGGATTGCAACCTTTATCTTCTGATCTTTGGCCTGCTTTAGCATATAACTAAGAATACATATTGTATACAATATCAACAAGAAGGAAAAGAGGGGTGTTGAACACAACAGATACCTTATCCTCACTAGATGAACCACTACCCATGGATTCAGGGGAATCCTCTCTGTCAACAGTTCTATCTCCCAGTGGAGAGATAATTCTCTTTGCAACAATCTGTACCCTTTTACTTCTTGTTCTACTAGACTGCAGCAAAAACCATATCAATCAGGGAATAGATAGCTCCAGGTGGAAAAGAATATAAAGTTCTGGGTCAAAGAAGACAGCAAACCATTTTAGAAACTCCTTTCAGCAAACTATCTCTATCCTGAAGGCCATCTAAAAGCTCAGCCATTGATTGCTCAATGCATCCTTGCCCCAGAGCTCCTACTTCAGCATGTAAAATCTCTGACCCAATGTCATTCCCTCTCTGACAATCTTCAAGAACCTCAGCAATTGAATGTTCTTCAGATCTAGGTTGAAAGGTGTCCAATCTTTCAGGTGCTTCATGAACCTTGAATGACACATGATTTCCATCCTTAGATATAGAAGGCTGGGAGAGTTCTTCCTTATGTGATGGGAAACGGAATGAAAATTTTTGCTTAACCTTGCATCTGACTCCTGCAGCAGTTGATTCTCAATTTTACCATACAGAACCAGGTTCTCATAATAAAATAAATATAAGATCATTTACAAATGCCACATGAAGCTGTATCACTTCTCAGGTCTGATAGAAAGTTCGATTACCAAAAAATCAATTCCAGCAACACAACTCAACTATCGAATAATGGTCAAACCACTAGCAAATCTAACCATTGTCTTGTGTGTATAATGTACTTCCAGTTTATAAGCACGTTCATGGACACCTATGTTAGCAACTGGATATTACTGATTTTGATATATTGATTCACTCATCCATTCCACGAGGGCAGAAACTGGAGCATATATGACCTTAAACCACATTGTATCCTGTGAAAAGTAATTAAACAAAGAAGGCATTTCACACTTAATTTTCTTTGTCTTTTCAATTTCTATTTTATTTAAATGAGCAATACTTTAAGGACAAGCTCCTACTCTCAAATAATTGGGACAACATACACACTGAATCCACTGATTGATGAGCTATGTAAAATATTACATGCACTGAGTATGAATTTAAAAGCTACCAAAGGGGAAAAGATACATAAAAACCTGCATTTAAAACTATTTAAATGAAAATCCAAAAAGCATACATTAACAAAATGATGCTCCCATACATGAAACCTCTATATGAAGATAAACATGTAATGCATACACATGGATATGGCAAACATTAGTGTCAACTGTCAAGCAATCGTAAATGAATGAACAAAAACACACACACACACACACACACCTTTATGAGATTTGTGTGCTTTGGAATAGGCAGAATGTGATGATGAACACGAAGCGTTCTCATTCAAATGTACCAGTGCCTCAGCTTCTTTACTTACAGCAGACCATGTATGCGCCCCATCATGCTCCCTTCTTCCAAAGCTGCGAATATTGTCTTCATGGAGCTTTTTAGCCCCAGACACAGCACAAAATCTCGACAGCACATTGTTTTCCTTTCCAAACAGATTAGAAAGAACATTATTGTCTTGCAACAATGACAATGAAATAGAGTCCACATATTCATGATGCAAACCGAAAACAAGCGGCACAATCAGTACAATAGCATCACAACCACAAAGCAAAAAACTATGTTATAATAATGGTTAAGCGATTAAATTCACTATTTCTTATCAGCTTAAACTTTCTAGATCTTACTACATTATACCTGACCATCGGAGATGATTTCCTCATCAGGGTCACATGTGAATTCCTTCCTCGGGGAGCATATGAATTCACCCTCGTTACAGAATTCAGGCATTTCAACATCATCTTCAAGAGAAACATGTGTTTCCTTCTAACAAAACCAACATTATAATAATAAAAAAAATTCTTATTATACAAAGTGGTGGCAATCAAAGACGAACTATTATAACACAATTTTTAAAAACACATGCCTCACTCCACAAATTGATATTTTTCTTTCCACAAGTACCTGCATTAGAAAACCACATTACAATTGAGAAAACGCTAAAAAAATTCCACGTGGCAGTTATTATAAATTAATTTGATCAACAATATAATCAATACCTCTAAGTACCTCCAGCCGCGACAAAAGTTGGAATTCCTCCTATAAAAGCATAAACTGAAAATTAAATTGAATTTAAATTAATTTAGTGGTCCAAACAGGTCCTAATATAATTTACCTTATTCTCCGAAGCACAGGCTAATGGCGCAGAATTTTGGACCAAATTAGAATCCAAATCTTCCTCATCTGCCACATCATAATCAAAACGATGACGTACACATATATATTTAAAGAGAAAGAGAGTGAAAATATGAAAAAAAAAAAAAAAAGAAAAAAAAAAAAAAAAAAGTGAGAATTACCGGAAATGCTGTGATCAGAGTCAGGATTTTGCTGAATTGGAAGAGAGAAAAGAAGAGGATTAGTTTCTTCAATCAAATCAAAGCAATATGTGAGAGAAAGAGAGGGAGAGAGAGATTTTTAAACCTGAAAAACGTTTTGCCGCCACATCTGGTGAATCTCAAATCTCAATCAGGCCGAGTAGCTTCAGCTCAATTTGTATTTTAAATTTTTAGCCAAGTAGAAAGTATCTAAAATAGTTATACTTAACTTATTATACCGATAAAAAAAAAAAATTGACACGTGTGAAAAAAACCCATTACTGTACAATGACAAAAGACAGAATTACCCCTCAAGATTTTATAATCCCCCGCCGCTTTGCAAAACCCTTTCACTTGTTTCTCCCTTCTCTCTCACTGCGTCGCCGCCAGATTTTCACTCCTACCTCGCAATCCTCTGCGTTTTTATTTATTCCGGTAAAGATTTATGTATATATATATATATATATATTTATATTGTATTGTTTGCTTTAGAAATTGGATGCTCAAACTCTGTATGTATGTATGTGTGTGAATTTAGTAAGTGAGCATGAGGAAGTTAAAGTATCATGAGAAGAAGTTGCTGAAGAAGGTGAATTTTTTGGATTGGAAGAAAGAAGATGGGCATAGAGAAGCTCAGGTTTCGCAACGCTACCATGCCACTCACCGTGACGATTACAAGAAGTATGTATTATATTCTCATTTTTTTTCTTCAATACCCTAACTTTTTATTTTTACCTAATATTAATTTTAATTTTGTTGGAGAATAGGTATTCGGGTTTGTGCCGGATGGTGCAGAAGCTAGTGAACATTTTGATGAAGATGGAGCCCAAAGACCCTTTTCGGATTGAAATGACTGATATGCTACTCGAAAAGCTGTGAGTTTTATTTATTTATTTATTTATGCCAGGCTAAA
Organism: Fagus crenata; assembly: GCA_014362285.1. Lineage (NCBI taxonomy): Eukaryota > Viridiplantae > Streptophyta > Magnoliopsida > Fagales > Fagaceae > Fagus > Fagus crenata. The sequence continues at coordinate 58,105 of BKZX01028610.1, forward strand.
ATTTGTTAACTATGCTTATGGAGTTGATGTTCAGTTTTGCAATGAAACAAATTGACAATCATATATTGTCCATATATTGCTTGATGTTCCAAGTAGATCTTGAACACATTTTCTGCTAATAGCGTTGATATAGGAATCGCTTCTTGGATAAATTGTATAATTTGATTATGAACAGTCTCCATTAGTGGAACTTTAAGTTTCTTCAAAATTATGCAGAGAAACTAGTTTTGCGCTCATTTTTTCCACAGGACTTGATATGAGGAAATCCTCTATATGCAACCTTAATTGTAGGAGAACTTGCATAGTAATAGAGAATTCACAATACCCCTTGGCCACATAGAAAATGCAGCACCAAGTGCAGACAAATCGTAGCTATCTGTTATGGATGGTGTTTGGTTTTGGAAGGGTTTTTTAAAAACTGTATTCTCAGTTGTCATCCTTGTTGTAGATCCTTATTGTTAGGGCATGTAACTTCATTCTTGCAATCTTCTGGTGAGAGGAAGAAAACTCACCACGTTGTATAATTATTTGTTACCACAATTTTATCTGACTTTGGACTGTATAACGATGTCTAGAACTTATAAGGTACAAGATTAGGTGTAGAAGGGCTGTTTGCATGATGCTTATGTTTGTTGTAGTGGTTGTGCACTTAGTTTTGGCATGGTTATTTTTTGAAGTTTTAGTATACCAAATAGGCATATCTTCACAATTGGCTGGGACTATGCCTCATGAGGCAGAGGTCAATAGTTCAAATTTCCCCATCTCCCTCTGAGGTCCTTGGGGCCAAAACTTAATTATAAAATAAAATAGGTATATATTTTTTAAAACCTGATTAACCAAGTATTCACATAGAAGATTTACATGTTTCCTACTTATAAGTATGAGCGCTTGATTAACCCAATTATTGACATGATTTGTCCTCCCTCCACCCCCCCAAAAGAAGTTTGTGATTTTATTGATTTTAAATGGTTATATGAGCTTCAACAGCCCTTCTTCACATAAATATTGGGATTATCTCATGGATAATTTTTTATGAGGCAAAAGGCTTTTTCCACTAAGTTGGGGGGTATGTGGTTCTCTCAACGCTCTTGGGAAAAGTCTACCTTTCTGTTCTTGTCATCAGTCAGTGGTAATATTCTGTATTTTCCTGTGTAGTTGAAAGGAATGTTCGTATTACTACTGATTTAAAATTTTCTGCTAAAAGGCTACTTATGCGACGTCCGTGAAAGTATCTCTTGAGCTGGGCATTCAACTTCTATCATGTTACCACTTATACTCTTGGGGTTTGTATATATATATATATTTTTGCACCACAGCAGCGTCAGGTGACGAGGCAGAATAATCACCTAACCATCAATGTTTTAGGTGGGATTTTGAGTGTCCTCTTTCTAATGCAGGAGGTGTCTTGACTCTTGAGCTGTATAAGCATTTTCTTCCTTCAATTTTTTAGAACACCTTTACATTGTCATAGGTTTTTAGTCAATGGTTTCAAAGTCTTTAATATCTGATCTGTGTTGATATATGGAATAGTTAACCTAGCAGCTCATAGGGACCAACAGCCATAGCTTGATTGAGGTTGTCATCATCGAACTCCAGTGTGCCAATGAGCTCGAGTCAAATGAAAGTGTAGTTTATGAGTTCAAAACCAATTAGTTTAGTGCCAATTTACCAATTTAAAAATAAAAGTAACTGAACTTTCAGGCCTTTATGTCTGTTTTTATGTTTGTTCCAAGGATTATATGTTCAATTGGAGGGCACTGCAAACTATAGTTCGGACTAAGATCATCCTTAGCTGGATGGTAATACCATTATAATTTCAGTTGTCACTTATTATTGAAGGGTTTCTGTTGACTGTTATGTGTGTTTTTCTCAATGACAGGTACAACATTGGTGTACTACCATCCAAGCACAATGCTGATGCTCTAAAAGTGTGTGAACGTATAACAGTATCATCCTTCTTTAGGTAAGCAAAAGCTTCTGAAAATAAAAATCTCTTTCTGTTAACTCTCCCTTACCTTAAAAGTAAAGAAAGGTGTAACTACATGTTTTATTCACAAATAGGGAGGCACCACCGTGAATATATAGGAAAATAAAAAAAGATATGCTGTTCATTTCCACTAGTGTTGCTGCAGATTTCATACCAAATTAGAGTGGGTCTGATAATGCCTCAATGAAGAAAACTTTGACATTGCAATTATAAAGATTAAGAAAATGCAAAAGAGTAAATGCAGGAAAAGTATAAAATTATTGGCATTAATTAAAGGATGGGTTCCAATGGATTTCGGGAGTAATCTTGATCGAGACCCAATAATGGTTGAATAAAATGAAATTGACTTCTAAAAAATTGGTTGAGTATATTGAAATTGAATCTGAGTTTCAAACTATTTCTGCCAATGGCCTTTGGTCCATGTTGGCACATCCACCCTTTTAGTATAAGTTGGTAGGAGGGAATGGGGTTCACATCTCCTTCGATGAGTGAGTCTTTACCTACCAATAAATAAATAAACAAACTATCTACTAGTTGTAGGATAAAGGAAAAGGACAGATTGTTGATATTGCTAAGACTTTGGTATTACCAAATTCCCACAAGGATCGTTTTTTAGTATTACACTTGCACTTTCTTAGTGGCACTCATACACTATTCTGGCCACATCGAAATGTTATTTCATAAGCTGCATTACATTGAGTCAGATCATATCTATCTTGAGATGATGCATGCTCACGGTACTTATAAAAAACAAAATAAAAGAAGAAGAAGAAGAAGAAGAAGAAGAGATGATGCCTGTTCATGTTGCATGGCTTACAAGAATGCCTGTTTTCGTTGAAAATGTGGATTATATATCATGCAATTCATAATTCTGAGAACAGTCAGGATTTAGAAAAAAAGGCCTCTTTTAGCTGTCTCATGATGTCATGATCTTGAATAGGATTGTGGACAATTTTTTTTTTTTTTTTTTTTTCTTCCAGATAAATGGACTTTAGGGTTCTGTTCACTTAGCCACCATCTCCTTTCATTGGTTTACACAATTGATATTTATTTTGTGTATTTATCCTTGTAGACGTAGGCTTGCAACTGTTTTGGTGCGGCTGAAGTTTTGTGAGCACTTGAAAGAAGCTATCACATACATTGAGCAAGGACATTTGCGAGTGGGTCCAGAGACGATTACTGACCCAGCATTCCTTGTAACAAGGAATATGGAAGACTTCATTACATGGGTGGATTCATCCAAGATAAAGAGAAAGGTGCTGGAGTACAATGATCAGTTGGACGACTACGATGCAATGACCTGAGTGATCTTTGAACTTCCAATTTTTCTGTGTTTTATGATATCTGATTATGATGTATACAATTTGGCTACTGGAGATAGTGATCATATGCCGGATTCAAAAAGTAAAATGTTGATTTGATTGCATGAGAAGTCTTTCAATATTTGCAGAGATACTTGATGATCATATGATCCAAGATTTTGGTTATTCCTTAATAGATATTAATTAACACATTCCGTTGCGATTATTATTCATATGTAAAATGCAATTAGCATCATAATGTTATTTTTTTTCCTAAATTTATTTTCTCTATTACACATATTGGTTGTGTACTTGACAAGCAATGAAGCAAAACCATCCATAAGAGCCATGGTTAACCATTGTCATTAGGGCGTGGCCCGTATTCTGATATATACTTCTGGGTAGATGTAATATGTTGATAATACAGGGTTAACCAAGAAACATACCGGAAAACAAAAGGGCCGTTATAGTCCTCTTTGGCTCCCTTCCTGTCCTGCACAAGCTCCTCCAAGAAACATTATACAATTCTTAAGTCTGATGGAGAAAATGTGGTGGATTAATATGAAAGTGACAGAGTATCTTTCACAAATAAATTTAACATATGCAATCTGGTAGTCATATTAGAATTTGAAAAACGGAGAAAAAAGTGAATTTTTATCAAAATGAACACGCTTTGTGGTTGAGAAGTCCAAAGTTGCTTGAGGATCTTAGCCATCTTGGACTTTGTATGTACCTTTGTACCTTTGTCTGTTCAGTTCTGCCCATTATCCCAACAATCCAACGCACGAAGCCTAAAATTATCTTATTCCCATACGCCCCACTAAAGTTTAAAAAGCCCATAAACTCTTTTTCCCACTAAAAAAAACTTCCAAAGCACGCAACTCAAAACTTAACAAAACGACCGTTGGATTCATCCCTGATTTCCATCGTTCGGTACAGATCCAAACATAAACCGGATTCCAGTATACCTCTCGTTTCACCTAATCCCTACCCATCCCGCGCAATTCAAATTTCATGCTCCAAAAATTCTTAATATATTTTCAAAAGCAAATTAACAAAGAGATTATATTTTATTTATCAACCATTTAAGCTAACACTCACAGAGAGCGAGAGCTAGAGAGAGAGAGAGAGAGAGAGAGAGAGATAGATGAAGAGGAAGATGAAGGGCACGTTAGCGAGGCAGATGCAAGTGCAGGTTCAGCTAGGTCCTTTTCAGCACAACCAATCATCTACTTCCACCTCAGCATCGTCCTTCTCCGATCCCTCTTTCTTCCAGAACCTTCTAGAAAAAGAAGCCGCGGAGGCCATCGACGCCGACGTCAATGCCGATGACAAAGATTTCATTCTCAGCCAAGATTTCTTCTGGTAAAAAATATAATATTTCAATTTCTTTATCTTTTTGTTTTTTTTAACGAAATGATTAATAAAAAAAATTTGATTTCTAGGGCTGTACTGTGAAATTTGGAGGTCATTTCGTTCTGTTTTTGGAGAATGAAGAAGAAAATCGATGCTCAGTTTGATGAATTTTATGTTTAGCTGTTTGTGTTTTCTGTTATAGGAAGATTTTTTTTTTTTTTTTTGAGTTTTCTGTGTGTGTGTGTGTTAGTATCTGATTAATTATTTGGATTTTTAGGGTTTTAATGTTAAATTTGGAGGTCATTTTCGAGCTATTAACAGAGAATAAAGGTGCCCAGTTTGATTAATATTATGCTTAGGTGTTCATATTATGTATTTATGTTTGTGTGTTTATTTTTATGAACAATTAAAAGGTGCAATCTTTTTGGATTTTAGGGGTTTACTGTGAAATTTCGAGGTCATGATGTAATTGTGTTTGTTTTAAACCATCAAGTGTTGAAGTTAGGAAGTATCTTTCTTATGGGTTTTTGCTGTAAATGCAGTACTCCAGACTATATCACCCCTGATAATCAGAATCTTCAGAATGGTTTCGATTGCAACAAGGTGATGTATATAAAGGGATGGATTTCTTGCTTAGGTGAGATATCGGATAAGTTTTTTTAATTGAAGTTATTTCATGTTGTTTTTCTGCAGGATAACATTCCTTGCCCCAAGTCACCGGAGAAGCTGAATACTGTGAAAAGTAAGAGGTGTCGGCCGGGTAAGATTAGGTTATAGATGAGAGAACACATTGAATTGTGTCTACTTTTAGAATCATGTGAATTGTTTGAGTTGCAGAGCATGGGTATTTGCTATAATTAGTTGTTTTAGTTATGGAATTTGAGATAAATCTGAGACATTCAAGATGTCCATGTATGACACTGTTGAGGTATCTAGAATTGAAATTCTAGACAAATTTGCTTGCTTATGCAAGTCATTAAGTGTGCGTAGTGTGAGGCAGGCTATATTCTAGGTAACAACTTGTTCAGGACTGATTGAGATGCCATAGTGAGCAGGATATGAGAGTGAAGGTGTCTTGTGGCAAAGGGTTTTGGTTTCTACTTTCTAGTAGTATTGCAACATTACCTCAATTTGTATTCAATTTCAACTTGAGCATTGATTGTTGCTGTACATTTGACAGCTGTGGGTTCCCTAAACACCTTTTACTCACCAATGTAGAACACATATATTAGACAGCAAAGGGTATATATATATTTTCTTAAGTGGTACCATGATGAGTGTGTAGTCATTTGGATTGCACAGTAGAACTGAGATATGCTGGTTTTCTTGTGTCAAGTAGAAGTGTGCATTGCAAATGCAAACATTTGTAAATCATGATGCAAACATGTATACAAGTGATAGTCATTGTGGAACGTGTGCCATGAGCATATTTAGTGAGTGGAATTATGCTATACAAACTTGGGGTCTTGACCTCTAGTTTGATGGACATGATGTAATTCGTATCTTATCTATCTATCCCTAGCGCACTGTTTCCTTTTTCTGGCAGCAGTTTGCTACCTGCCTATCTGTGTATTGTCATGACACCTTTCAGCCAATGAATTAATGATTTTTTTTTTTTTTTTCTTTATATTCCATGAATTTCCACTTTTTTGTTGTTGTTTTCAGCTGTTTAGATGCTAAAGGCACTGTCTCCCTTTTTGAAACTGATTATTTATGCTTTTCACAGATAGTATCTTGGTAAATCCTCTCAGTCCTACCTTGTCTGGCCATCAACAAGTGGAGGAACTTGCAAATGATATTTTTGGTACAGATACAGATGAAGTAAAGTTAGATAAAACAATGGTATCTGCACCACAGAAGAATCATAGTTATGTATCACAATCTGCGGTTGCCTTGCGCTGTCGGGTTATGCCCCCTCCTTGCATTAAGAATCCTTATTTGATGGGTTCTTCAGAAATGGACATAGATCCTTTTGGCAATCAAAGATCAAAATGTGCAGGTACTATTCTAGTTTTTAGAGGGCCATTGCAAGAGACATTTGAAAAATTTTCCATCCATTTTTCCCGTCTTTTGAAGGTGGGGGAATCAGACTGGCAAAAGATTCTCAAGGATTCTTCAGCTTGATGTTTTAATTGCATAATGCTGCAATCTACAGGTTTTTTTCCTGGACTTATAGGTGGAGATGGCCTTTCACGCTATCACACTGATTTCCACGAGATTGAGGTACTTGTCCATACTTCCACACTACATTTTCTAAGTTGTCAAGTTTCTGGTGTTTATATAACTTTTTATTTGTTTGCTCTCTTTCTAGCAAATTGGTACAGGGAACTTTAGTCGGGTTTTCAAAGTCTTGAAGAGAATTGATGGTTGCTTGTATGCTGTGAAACATAGCACAAGGCTGTTGCATCTAGACACAGAAAGGTAGCTTCATTATGCATTTAGATTCTTCTATCTTTTAGTCAAGTAACTTGCTTGTGCAATAATATTTGCACTTTGCAGGAGGAAAGCTTTAATGGAAGTTCAAACTTTGGCAGCTCTTGGTATGTATGTGAATATTTCATTAGTCTTTCCATTTCTGCCTAATATATTTTAAATGAGTTTCACAGTCATTTCCTTTGCAGGGTCTCATGAAAATATTGTTGGGTACTACTCTTCTTGGTTTGAAAATGAGCAACTCTACATTCAGATGGAGCTCTGTGATCACAGCTTATCTATCCGTAGAACTTTTCAATTATTCACAGAGGGGGAAGTATTGCAAGCCTTGCATCAGGTTGGGTTCTTTCTGGGAATTTTGTATACAAATCTCATAGTTTGACCTTGTAATAAATGATAAAAAAAATGTAGCATGTGCTGTAGCATGAAGTGATTACTAGATTGACCACAATGAACTGCTTCTTATTGATTTTTTGCACAAGGAACACAATGATGGACCATACAATGGCAGATAAGATTGAATTGTTTTAAAGCAACTGGTTACCCTTTCTTTAAAATATATCAATTTTGGGTGTGAATATTTTATAAGTAAGCTCCTTATTTATTGTATGCACTGCATGTTGAATTCAACATGTAATATACAGATTCAAGATATTGTATTATTAGTTAAACTATGAAGACACGTGGTTACCATGGAACTAAGCTTTATAATTGAATTTTGTAAAGAATTTAGAATTATGTATGTTCCCCATATCATCTGAAATGGGGTATATAAGTTTGGATTTTTGAACAGATGATAATTGGATATTGTTCTTTTGCTTACTTGATTATGTTTGAATCACTATTATAAAATGAAGGCTCCATCGCTATGGATTCAAGATGGCATGCATTCTTTTATTTTATTTTTAAAGAAAAATATGGAATGCATTCTCTTATTTTTATTCTTTATGTAAGTTTCTTTGACGCTAAGAATTTTCCACTTCCATTAATATTTGCATGTCTGATACTTAAATTTGCACAGATTGCAAAAGCATTGCAGTTTGTACATGGGAGAGGAATAGCTCACCTAGATGTAAAACCTGATAATATTTATATCAAGAATGGTGTCTATAAACTTGGTGATTTTGGATGTGCAACTCTTATTGACAAGAGCCTGCCAATTGAAGAGGGTGATGCACGTTATATGCCTCAAGAAATCTTGAACGAGAAATATGATCATCTTGACAAGGTTGATATCTTCTCCCTGGGAGCTGCTATTTATGAACTTATTAGAGGTTCACCTTTGCCAGAGTCAGGGTCTCAGTTTTTGAAAGAGGGAAAATTGCCACTTCTTCCTGGCCATTCATTGCAATTTCAGAACTTACTCAAGGTACAATTTTTTCCCCTCCATCAATAGTGCTGAACTTTTCTATGAAACTGAGGAAAAGGTTGCTGTTGCTCTAGTTACATGTACGTGGGAAGTAGCTTGTGATGTTAATTGCAAACACGACTTTATAATGCAAGAATGACTTGCCCTTTCCATGATTCCATCCATCCAATTGTACTTCTATGTCAGTTGTTGAATCATGTTTTGTTATATGTTTTAATTGCATGCTGAATGTAATGTGATTAAAAATTGGTTTCTAGTGGCTATATGCTAGTTTTGGACGTCTTAATTTTTCCTTTGACTCAAATCATTAAAATTAAAATCACTGCGTGTTGATTGAAGATACCCTCCTACTTTTTGGAAATATCAAGTCGTCCCAATGTAAATGGTATTCCTGAGATTTGAAAGCAGGATAATTGTTAATGAATATTATTGATTTTGCTATTATCTGCATATATGTTTCGTAAATTGGACATGTTATAAGATACTGATGGATATAGTTAAAGTGGCAACTGAGTAGGCTTTTTAAGCTTTTGCACACTTCTTAAGCTTAAGTGTGCATTATCATATTGTTCCTGAAGTTTGTTTTCAGTTAGCTGGAACTTGTAACTGCATGGCTGATTTTCTCTGATGTTTTGATATTCTAACAGCTGATGGTGGACCCAGATCCAGTCCGGCGTCCTTCTGCTAAAGAATTGTTTGAAAATCCAATTTTTGACAGGGTCCTCCAAAATGCAAAATCCTAAGTGCAGCCATGATAATATTTTGACAAAGACTTGAATGTTGTATGTGGTGCCACTTATAATCAGCTGGCCTAGAAAGGAGAGCACAGGGTAAAATATGGATGGCCAATTGCGAAGATATTTTTCTTTAATATATGCTGTGTTTATGCACCAATTTTCTCCCAAGGGTGCATATTTTGTAAATTATGTAGAGTGGCAATCTTGGGTAAGGATGTATTATGAATCGAAGGTATGCAATGCTAATGGAAAATTCCCTATATTTTCAGTGTTTCAGTATTAATTTGCTTGGTTCTTCCTTGATTACATTTCATTAAATATTGAACGGCAAACTAGAAAGATAAAAAAAAAAAAAAAAAATCCACATTTGCATTTCAGAGATTGTTAATTAGTATATACCAGGCTGAATAGATACAACTTTTATACAGAATAGAATTCTTATTTGTGATCCTTCTTTTCTGTTTTATTTTATTTTTGGATATATGACCACCAATTTATTGCACCAACATGCCAAGCCTCTATGTCTACAGCTTGAAATTTCAACCTCTTACTTGTTTTCTCTATAAATGTTCTCTGCATACTGTGTGAAAGCTCAGTGGTTTAGATGTCTTGGGCTGGACGATGTTTACTAATTCAATTCAAGATTACTGTATTTTCTCTCGTATTCATTTCTTTTCTTGTAGTTTACGTCTGTCAGGACTGAGATTTTTTTATCTAGTTTAAGCTTAGTTTTAGCCTCATCCTCTTCTTTTAAGAGTTTGAATTGCAATAGTTAAAACGGAATAAAATCTTGGTCACAAGAGTCCTGACAGTTGTAAACTCGAGCAAAAGAAAGTAGAATTTGGAAGTGAAAAAAATTTCCATCCCAAAACCCATCGGCACTTCAATTAGAGCAAAAGTGCTGATTTGGCCTGCTAAAGTACCGATTGGAACTGTAGTTCCAGTTTTCTGTATAAATTATAATTGGTTAACTGAGCAAAATGCAATCCTTTTAATGTATTAAGCATACAAGCAGTTCATATGATACAAATGAAGCGTGATAAACTTGTCCAATAGCCTTAAGTCCATTTAAATCAAAGATCATACATTTGAAAAGCTAACTCAAGTTTCCTTATAAAAAAATTAATTATCATCTTACAAGTTTTTGGACATTTTTGTATAATTTTAGAAGTCTTTTGTTTATGTAATGGGGACCTTAGAATCCTTATAAAATTTGTAGGTAAGTGGGGGCCTTGGACCTAGGCTTAAGTGGCCTAAGCCTGAACCGACCTTGATTAAAGATAAAGTTTATAAACAATAAAGTCAATAATTTATGTTTTGTATACCACTTATAGGCCTAAACCGACCCTGATTAAAGATAAAATTTATAAACAATAAAGTCAATGATTTATGTTTTGTATACCTCATGCCATGACCACGTGTACAATACGAGAGGAATGAATAATTTCTCCATGTGATAAGGCATACGTATAACCAATTGAAAAGTAAGAAACCTCTCAAATAAATCCATTTAGAAGAAACTCCTAATCACATATTCCAACCTAACACTCCTCTAATGGCCTATATGTTGTTAAGTATATATGGTCGAGGCTCACATATTGTCGTGAATGACAATAAACTAATAGAAAAATGTTATAATAATAAAAATTTTACTATAAAAGACTTACAATTGACGTGATAATGAATACGATTAGTATTTAACAATATAATAAATAAATGTTGAATTATTTTTTGTAACTAGTGACACATTAATTTATAAAAATTATATAATAAAGTTTTATAGTACCCTTAACTTCACTCAAAATTAATTAATAGATGCTGATGTCAAATGAAATACTCTGAAGATAATTGACTTTGAGTTCGAATATGCTGCACCTACTATAGATCAGAATCATTCAATTTGCATTCACTGTCTTGCTTTGCTAGAAAGTTGAAATAATTGCCATCAAATCTTAAAAAAAAAAAAAAAAAATTCAAACCACACTTATTTTGAAAATTATGTTGGCCCATGTGAACCGGCAACTTAGCCAGGTTTTGTTGGGACAATCGAAGAAGCTAGCATAAGCAAGAAAGAAAAATAAGCATAGATGAAAGAATTGAAAAATGGAACAAATATATTATATGGAGAAACCGAGATGAGATAATTTTTTGAGATGAGATATCATATAATATTATTACAGTAGTCACTGTCTTTTGCACCAAACGTTATATAATAAACACTTATTGCGGCGTACGTGCATGATTGTCTCAGATTCAACAGATAAAACATTTTTTTTTGTTCATTAGATATACAATTATTGAGCTAAAGTCAAACACTTTCATTAATATTTTGGAGAGCATAAACAATATTTCTACACTTTTTTTTTTTTTTTTGGTTTGAGGTCTACTTGGCTTACGGAATACCGAATGCACATGCCAGATTCTTTTCTCTTTTCTTAACCTTTATCTCTCTTGTTGTAAGTGTGATTTAATTACTATAATCTCATTCTTTTTTCTTTCTTTTTTTTTTTTTTTTTTTTCTTTTTTTCGACTACGTTACTATTAGAAAATTATTGATCAGTATTCTCAAAATGTAATAAATACATAATCATGTCTCTCACATGATGGTACTCATTATTAGTTGAGTCAATTGATATGCTAGTTTTATTCGTTTTGTATTATTTAATTTTATTTTTTCTTATATAACTCTCATGAAAACTACACGTCTTAGTATTATTTATAGAGTAGGCAAACTCCAAACACACTTAACTACTGTGGGATTTTGATGGAATCCCTTGTGGTATTAGTATCAATATGACGTTTATAGAGTAGGCAAAGTTTGTTTTTTGTTTGAGAATAATTAGGTAAAGTTAAACTCAAAGTTTTTCTTGTTGTACTTGTTCCATCAAGACACCAACAAAATAAAACCATTTGAAGACAAATGTTTGGTTGTTTTTTGTCTTTTTTAAGAGGTGGGAAAGACAAATGTTAGTTCACTTCAAATATAGAATGAAAAGGTCTGCTAATGATGGATTTAGGTAAGAATATTAGGTCACCTTTTGGTTCCTGTCGTGTTAGTGCTTTGATTCATCAAAGCAACAATAATAGAAGGGAGTGATCGGTTGGATTTGATTCCCTTTGAATTATATTTCCATATCCAAAAATAGGGTTAGTTTTTATTCTTATTAATTAACATGGTAGATGGGATACACAAGGATATATTTTTTTAATTGAAAAAATATCCGATAAAGCTGTTGGAAAGATTCAAAATGAGCACCATTTTGCCTTTGAGTATCCTTTATTAATATTTGGTTTCCATGTTGTAAACTAGCTTCCCTTAAATACCATTATTGTAAAATTACCATCACAAAAATTTTGAAATAAATATCACCTAACTATTATTTTCTTAATTCATATTAATATCCGACTCATCGACCAGTAATGAGAAAATTTCGGGTGTAGATCATTCCAAACAAAATTTTAGATAAACTACTTGAAGGCTTAATTAGAGTAATCTAAGCCTTTTTTTAATAAAAAGGATTAGAAGGAGATTTGGTAAAAACAAAAACGAGTCCATTGATAAACCATGCAGAAGGTATGATAGTTGATTAAGTTGTATCATTTTCCCTCGCCAGCATGCACACCCTAGTTGATTGCTTCCTTACGGAAGCAGTGCCAAATTGTGGGTGTGGTCTTTATGCCATACTATTTTTTTTAATAAATTCTTGTCGGTTTAATTGTTAACAAGCAACAAATATACCAAACAAACATTCATTGATCAACTTATAGCCTATAGGCCTTAGGATATTCCGTGAGGGTTAAGGTGCATGCACAATAGATGTATGAGTAATAAATAGGATATTAATTGGTCGTTTAGCATAGGATCATTGTTCTAACTCTTTAGATCTATCAACTCAACGAGAATTAAAAGAAGAAGAAGCTATGTTTACAAACCTCGGCACAAAGCAGCCACATATGAGAGAGGGAATTACTATCTAAATTAAAAATAATTTATGTAACCGTTACACAAGATATCACCTCCTATTTAAGATATCTATGTTTTTTTTCCCTCCACTTAATGGACTAAAGAGTAAAGACCCGAATTTTATTTCAGTACATCACAAAGAGGCGATGGCCCCCACTTGACTATTTGATTTCCTCCCTTGTATTGTTGTTAAATATAAAAAATTAAAGGGGTTTATTATTTTTTCTCCATTAATTGAATGTTTTATAATATCACAATATAATTAACCTCCATTTTGATTTATATATATATATATATATATATATATTTCTGACTTTGCCAATGGTGACAACTGAGAGCCCTAACCACTATTGCATATTTTTCCTTGAATGATAACGACTCCCATGTTGCAAGAAGAGATCATGACCAATTTTCTTTCCTCCTTAAATTTAGAATGCAATGTGTTAATTACCACTAAAAATCATTGATTTTCATTTAGGATATATATACGTGGTGACTTATAAGCCTAACTCTTTTGAATTTTTATCAAGGTAATCCCAATTTACTTTATATAATACACATATAGTATCTTACTTTTACATTTTATAATTAAAATGACGAAAATTATAAAGATGATCTTATTTAAACAAATTAAACTATTGCTTTTAAAGTATCACCGATTTCTTTTGAAGTATTAAAGATATCAATGCCCATCTATACTATAATGTAAAACCGAAGCTTTTTTGACTTTTTGTTGACTTCCTAAAACTTTAACACATCATCTTTTTAGTTCTCACAAATTTACACATCATTTTATATATTTTTTAAAATTTGATTTTAACATTTTTTTGACTCTGTGCCCGACTTATATTACCTCTCTCTCTCTCTCTCTCTCTGGTTTCCTCCCACCCCGATAGCTTTCACTTGGAAGTGCTTAGACACAGCGGTCAGGTATTCAAAGAACAAATATTAAGCTACCAATAATCCATCCACCAGTCTTGCTTTTCGCCCAAACAGTCTGAACACATATTGTGATCGGTGAGTTTCTTGGTTTCGAGGTTGACCCAATTGTTGGAGCTTCACTGGAGAAATTGTGGTTGATGGGTGCGATAGGGACCTACAAGATTGACTTACAAAAGTAATACATATTTTTATAAATTTGATGCTTAACAATGAAATTCATGCCTAGATTTATACTTTGGATTATCTTATTATAAAGCATTACTTGATACAATAGAAGATATTATATTCGTGCAAGAAAAGGTATCAACTTTTTCCCTCCTTATAATTAGTGTTTCTGAACACTTTCTTGTGGCTAAACCGCTAAAGTATTTTTGCCCATTATATTATTATCAAAGCTGTGTCAAGTTTTGATAATTGTTCTTGCTTAAAGACTGACACGAAATATAGAAAAATACTAGGATTTGAATCTCTTGCCAATCACTTGATTATGTGGTATTCATCGTTCACAAAACTTTGTTTAGGAATAATTGATTTTTCATTAATGTGCTTGGCTGAAACGTTTTTTCCACAACTGCTATTGAGTGTTTTTTTTGGTATGTTTTTGGCTGACGAAAATTTCAGTCACTAACAAATTAAAATATGTGAAAGGATTTAGTTTATGGGTTTGAGTTGAATGTGTTTGTGGGTAGTTCTTTGATCACATTAGATGCAAAGAGTTGTTGCAACAATAATGCATGGTGTGTGTTTGATAAAATGCCTAGAAAAGATTATGTTATGTGGTCCATTTGACGAAAGAAAGTGATCTGGGTCATGCATAAATTATTACAACTCAGCAATTTTTCAGTTGACTATAAGTTTTAGCTAGACTAGGGGTTGAATTTTTTTTTTTTAATGAAAAAAAATTAAAAAAATTCAAAGACCTTTGCTACATATTCTTAGTTGCACGAAATTGTTTTGACCATTGGATTTGCAATAGAAAAGAAACTTTACTCTTAAATTTTGATTAAAATATTTTTATAACAAACTTTAAGCCTTACGTCATGCAATACATATTTAAATGACATATAAACATGCTTAGTTCAGGTTATAGTGATTCTTAGATACCATTTCTAAGACTTTAGACTCTAGAAACATGGACATGGTGATTCTTTGCCTAACCATAGTGGCAGGGTTGAGATCTACACTCTCTTCATAGTTTGATGTTGAGTTTCATGCCTGCCTTCTCAACTCTCATATTTTTTGTTTGAAAGAAAGACTAGATAAATGTAAGCAGGTTGAGTACAAGATTTTTACTTCAATATCTCTACTTAGTAGAATCTCACTTGATTTTAGCCACTTATCATAAGAAAATATTTTTGTATTTGAACTTACATATGAACATCTTTTGGTCCGTTTGCTGGTAAATAGTTGATTTGTTTTGGACTTAAACTATGCTAGATACATGAATTTAAATCAATTTATGTGGAAGACATATTCAATAGTAATATATATATATTTCTTTAAAGTTTATATTCAGTAGCTTTTCCGTGCATCGCACGGGTTTGCGACTAGTTCTTGATTATGCCCAAATCTAGCAATTGGTATGCAAAATATATATATATATATATATATATATTACTTGTATGCATGTCATATAATTCTACTTAATGTATGATTAGTCTAGGTTTAATCCCTTATAAATACCATATTAGAGTTTTATTTTAATACATGAATTCATATAATAAAGATGTAACCATCAAGACCTTCCTCCGCGCAGGGCCGTCCCAAACTTTTTGGGGGCCTCAAGGCAAATCTTAAATTGGGGCTTTTTTTTTTTTTTTTTTTTTAATCATACAATACTAAATTAAATTAATATCTAAGATTTTTTTTTACTAGAATTTCATTTTTCTTGCTCTTTTAGATGCAAAATTATTGATAAAACTTTTATAATCAATTGACTATCTTAAGGATTATTTTTATTTGTATCTTTTGATGGTATTATTGTATTATCTTCTATCTTTTTAAAATGAATTTCTTGTTCATTTGTTGAACTATCACCTAATTTTTCTGTAATATTTTGTTTATTATTGGTAACAAATTTTTCAAGAGCTCTCTTTTGGGATTCAATCAATTTTTCTATTCTTTTTTTTTTTTTTTTAATGCCCAGATTCATATTTTCAAGGAGCCATATAGTGAAAAAACAAACAAACAAACAAACAAACAAACAAATAACAACAAATACTTTACAGCTAAAAAACAAATAACAGTCAAAACAACATGTAACAATACTACAATAATACCTAACTAATAAGTAAAATTTAATAAAATTAAAATAGAAAAGTATAGAATAATAGAACCTGATTACGCTGATTTATCCTAATATCAATTGATCTACATAAGATTAATACCTGAAGAATGAATATCACAAATTCACAATTTATTAAAACTTAATTTACAAACCCTAATTACAAAGGAAAAAAAAAATTTATTCAAGAGGGTAAAGATTAATATTATTACCTATTTATGTATTGAATCCAAATTTTGTAGAAGATTTCAAGACTCAAATCCTCAAATTTGAAGCCAAGAAAAAAAAAGAAAAGATATAATATTTATTGACTATTGTAGATTTATAGTGAGAGAAAGAAATCTTTTTAGAAAGAGAAAATGAGAGATGTGCATATGAAGAAAGGAAGAGAGAGAAATACGTAGAGAGAGCAATTCGTAGAGAGAGAGACAGCAAGAGCAATACGTAGAGTCGTAGAGAGAGATAATCAGAGCAAAGGTTCAATGACCATTGGTAGGGAGAGAGAGAAAAGTGGAGAAAGTGAAAAAAGTAGAGAAAGAGACGTTAAGGGAGACATGTGTCATGTGTGTATAGAGAGAGAAAAAAAAATCTTTGCAATTATCAACTCAACTGAATGCAGTTGTGCGGCACTGCCACTACTGCTGCTGCTTGTGCTGGCTGGAAAAAAAAAAACGTATTTGTGTATTTTAATGATTCACGTGTGTATAGAGAGAGAAAAAAAAAATCTTGTCCAATTTCCAATTGAATCCAGCTGTGTTGCACTACAGCTGTTGCTGCCTGCTGCTATTGTGTTGGTTGGAAATTTTTTTTTTTATTTGTGTATTTTAATGATCAAAATTGGGCTTATATATAAATGAGCTTCTAAAATTTTGAGACCTTCTTAGTTTTGGGGGCCTCAAGCCATTGCTTAAATGGCTTTAAGGATAGGCCGGGCCTCCGTGTATAATTTTGTAAAATTCAATTTTTTTTTTCTTTCCATAAAATAAAATAATTTTTTATTACAATTATATTTTTAAGTAACTTATTAATTATCAAACAAAATTCATCTAAATACACCTTGATCAATCTTTGTGAGTTGTAAAAATATTATTTTCGAAATAATAATAAATAAATACAATTGTACTTAAGATAAAATAAAATTTAAAAACATTGTATATATTATAAAATTAAATTGATATTTTAAACAAATGTACCTGCCTACCTGGTAAAAAATGTCGGATTTAAAATTTTCAATGGATGATGCCAAACAAAAGAAAGTAAAAATTTGTCATAATGCTATATATTGCTCAGGCACTTTCTGATTCCTTAATCATCGAACCCGGTTTGTTCACTTCAGTAGCTTTAATAAAGGTCAATAATTTCATGACGCGGCTACTTGTTATTTGTCCTTTTTTTTTTTTTTGAAGACTTTTAATGACACCCTGGTGGCTTTCTTTCATTGGTCCCTGAACAAGACAAAACGGCCTTAAAAGAAAACTCTCAAGTCTCAAGTCTCAAGTCTGAAATTTCTTAGAGCATTCACACTAGAGTTGTCAATTGGCCGAAAAACACAAAAATTGAGCAAAAGGCAGCAAAACCCACGAACATCAGCCTCCCTATATTGGTGAAAATGCGCAATTGATGAACAGTGGCTCCCTCAAATGAGGGAGCCACTGTTCATCAATTAGGGGAATAAAAAAACTTTTTTTTTAGTGTAATAGTGTTTTTTTGTAGTGTAATATTTCGGGAGTTGTGAAAAAAAATAATAATAATAATAAAGATATATTAAAAAATGGAATAGTAAAGTTAAAATAGGAAGTCTGGTGTAGTAGTGCTTTAGCTATTTGAGCAAAAGTGGGTTTTTTAGAACCAAATTGACAAAAATTTTAAGGAGGCTAGTGTGAATGCTCCTAGGAAGCTACAAAAAGCAGACACAACCCACACGTGATGATGACCAACCCACACGTGATTTTGATTTCTTTATTATTAAAGCCACGTGACTTTTACTTCCGCGATCCTCGATACGAAGCAGTGGAACTGGAAATAGAGTATAAAACAAGACACTTGCTCTCATTTATACGGTACATTATTTTGACATTTAATTGTCACAACATTTTCATATAAATTGACACATCAACTATTCCCAACTCAAATTATATTAGATGTTTGGCAAGTATCAAAACAAACTCAAAATAAATATGTTGGGAGATTTGTCGTGACCTAAACTTTCACAACAAATTAAGGTGTCAGTTTATTATAATTTTTAAAAAACAAATGTAAACAAATTTATACATAAAAATAAAATGTTATAAGAATTATTTATATGCTTAATTTTTGATAGAAAATAGTTACCATAAAGTGATAAAACAGAAAATAAAAATTAATTTGGAACATTAATCATGCACAGAAATGAGGTAACCAACTCATCACAGTGATAGCCTAATATTACTCATGTGTAGAATTCAATGGACTTAAGGGTCCATGGTTCTACACATGAGGGACGCGCTCTGAGGATGGTAAATCCGTTGAGGGCTGAGCCTAAGAAACGGTAAGTCCAGATTAGGGACAAAGTCTTGAGAGTTGTAAAGCCCAAAAAGAACAATATTAAGTAGTGCGTCGGTTGATATTAGAGTCAGGAACGTTACAATTAGGCTCTCATAAAATACTTTTGACTTTGTGACGAAGTACTTACATTACATCGAAAGGATTCTATGTGAGACCGTATATTGACATCTTATCATTTGATTAGGTGTTCATACACAAGGGTATTGTCCTGTTGGTGCCCCTATAATTCATTTTTTTTTTTTTCCTTCAATTTTCTAGTTCTTTCTTCTTCTTATTAATATTAATAATGATATGGTGTAGGTTTTTTGTTTTTGTTAGAATATAAGCCCAATGGGTCTTAGGCTCAATACAATGTCTTGTATAACACTCTTTTTACTTGTGCATTACTCTTACCTATAAAAGCTCTCTCTTGTACTACATTTGACATATAATACAAACATAGACTTTCAGTCTTTAATAGTTTTGTTTTTTAATATATAGTTTTTTTTTTTGTTTCGGGGGGGGGGGGGCCTCTTGTGGTTTTGGATATAAATATAAATCACCCATGACCCATCCTTGCATCTAGTAAAGCCCTCCCGAGACTCAAGGTCTCATCATCGCCATCTTCATAGATCCTTCTCACTTCCAATGTCTCTCCTTTTTATTTATCTCCTAAATGTTATGTATGTGAGTTTATGAGAGAACTGATTACTCGAAAAGAGTTTAACATAGAAGCTAGCTAGCTAGGCGGACGTAAAGTTAAGGCAATCATGGAAATGTCTGGTGATTTAGTAGAAGATAATAAAACCGAAGAAAGCCAGGAGGAACAAGTTCCACAACAACTCAAAGGGAAGAAACTTTCATGGCAAAAGTTGCGAATATACGACTCCTTAGATATCGAATCTAGCAGCGTACGAGGCCATCATGGCCATGGCTCCAAGGTGTCTCCTTATAGCAAATTAATTAATAGTTTTGATTGTTTAATTCTTTCTATATATTTAGTTCTAAATCGTTTTCATGTCAAGGCCAATCGAAAAGCTTGACCTATCATAATTCATATGATAGATGTCACTTAGTACATCAATCAAATCTTTAACATATGAGTATGACTTAGGTGTAATGGTCCCTAATTTTTGTATATAATACTTATTATAAAAAATGATGCACGTTTCATTAATGTTCTAGTAAAGAATACGAAGCCATTTATAAAAAGTGATGCACGTTTCATTGACACAAATTACGATTTTAATGCATGGCAACTTGGATGAAACTAGAAGTATATTTTAACATTAAAATTTATTTTGTGGAATTGTTTTTAGACTGTGGGCTGGCCGGTGATCTTGCACCTAGCATTTCAGAGCATTGGAATTGTGTACGGGGACATTGGTACATCACCACTATATGTATTTTCCAGCACCTTCACAAACGGAATCCACCATAATGATGACATTTTGGGTGTTCTTTCTATGATCTTTTACACCCTCACCTTGATCCCTTTGGTCAAATACGTTTTCGTTGTCTTACGGGCCAATGATAATGGTGATGGTAAGATTTTTTACCCTTATTTAGCTCTTATGTTTATATTAAAATGAATATAAGTTGCACAAAATCACATGCTATCCCATGTGTTTTCCATGACGATAATTTATTGTACAACAAGTGAATATACTCTTTTGTCTTACCAAATTTATTGATCAGCGGGAAGCCAGCTTTGTCCGGCTAATCATACCAATTTTTTATTTTTTTAAATATAGTAAATATTTGATATGAGTTCCATGCTAAATCTTTTCATTTTTCTTTTATCAATCATTAATTCCTTGATCCAATTTTTACACATTAATTTTCAAAATATTTCTTTGAAAGCCAACAAATTGAACGGGTAAATTTTCTAAATCCTCCTCCTCAAATTTGTTGTTTGTTTACTAGTGGGTTAAATTTGTGATATTTTTGCATTTTCTTCTAAATGGAAATAATATTAACTAAAAAAAAAAAAAAAAAATCCTCTCACCTCAATTTTGTTGCATGTTTAATTAAACGAAATTTATTGACCAACTACTTGCCACTAACTCCCAAATTTTATAATAATGATATCTTATTTTAATATATTATTTTTAAAAACATTTTCAGATCAACTTCTCTTTTGAAAGGAAAAAGTTCAGTCCGAACTCTAGTTTCTTCCAATTTCAATGTGTTAAAAGTCAAAAACTTTAATGTTTTCACACTGTCAGTCTGCCACTTTGTGAACGGACATTGGCCCAAAAAAAGAAGACAAAAAAGAAAAGGAACAATTTGTTACTGAGCACATTAAAGTAAGAAGGGAGACATGCACGAACTAAGAGAGGCTTGACTAGCCAGGTAACGAACTAGGAGAGGCTTGACTAGCCAGGTCGGTCTATATAAAGTTATAAACTATATAGATTCACCGACTTCTACGTACCAAGTGATCATATGTTATATGTATATTTATATAGGGCAAATCTGGAAGCACCTGGTTTCTTTTATAAGAAGAAATAAATAATAATAATAAAAGTCCTTTGTTTAATGGTTAAACACTTAAACTTCAAATGAGCTCACTAAGATCAAATATTTAAATACTTACACGAAGAAAATTGGGGCTCATCGATGGTCCATCTGATCCCCAGACTTGGGGGATGGGCAGCTTTACTTTTTAATATTCATCAGCATGCATGGGCCTATATGTTTTTTTTTTTTTTTTAATAGACTCCTACATTATTAATGGTCTTTTTTAATACAGCTCATATGGTTTCTCAAAAGTCTTTAATTTACATTCATATTTGACTAATGAAATTTATAATACGTACGTATACATTACAGACATGCACACCAATAAAATAAATTACATAGTGAGCCATGCTAAATTGCAGTTATAATTTTAAAGTCATTTTAGTCCAAGTTTAAAACATTTTTTAAATACTTTACCAATTATTCTTGATTTTTGTTCAGAACAACTCTATTGCCTATTTGCCTTAGCTCAAAAGAAAAATGAAAAATAAAGAAGAAGAAGGCTTGGAATAATTAATTTATCAACTCAACAGTTTAGTTTGAGTTGTGATTGATATATAATAAAAGTTATGTTAATTGTGAATTCATGTGAAAGTGATCATATATTCATATTACTTCAATTATAAACAAGTTGTAGAAAAAGTCGTGTCTAATATTATTCATTGCATAATAGCCTTCTATTTATTTATTTCTTCTTTTAATATTTTTCCAAGAGAAAAATAAAGAACATATATATTGCCATGTTGGTACTCCTATTAATGGGTGATTAAACTATTTTAATTAGGAGGGACATTTGCTTTGTACTCTCTCATATGCCGATATGCCAAGGTAGGTTTAATCCCTAGTCAGCAAGCTGAAGACCAGGAGGTCTCAAATTTCCAGCTTGAGTTGCCAAATAACCGTCTAAAGAGGGCATCAAGGCTTAAGTCTAAGCTGGAAAGTAGCCAGTCTGCCAAGTTCTTCCTTTTATTCGCCACCATGCTTGGTACTTCCATGGTGATTGGGGATGGTGTGCTCACTCCTTGCATCTCAGGTTTGTTTATTATCTTGTTTAATGTTTGTCTAAAACCATAGTAATTAAATTACCCCAATACATGTTTATAATATAAAACAATAAATTTTGTGGTTGGTTGCTGAGAGCCTTATGTGGTATTAATATTATTTAATCTCTCACATAAAGAGTATCTAAATTCAAATCCCTACTCTCCCCATTTTTTTTTTATAAAAGAATAAATAAATTTTTCTGTTTCTGTCTAATATGGTCACTACTCACTAGGACTCTTATAATAATTCTAGAAGAAAAGGACATTAAAAAAATATTGAAATTTTTAGTTTACTTGCTATTGATAATTTGACATTGAGTGAATTAATAATAGGATAAATACACTAAATAGATTTGAAGTTTTGAACTAAGATTTTAGGCATGGTTAAAAAAAATGTCTTTGTCAAAAGAAAATAGTGTATTATAGTACATATAATGGAGTTTGAATGTAACAAGATTGATGATTTATGCTTCAAATTGTGAGATCATATATAGAAGTGCACGCCTTCATAATTTTCCTGAGGTAGGTTAGACATCTATTGTCCGCATTTAATTTCCAATTTCTTAGAATTTGTTGGAATTGCTAGAGTTCAGTCCACTCTCTCATTTTTCTTATTTGACTTTTTGACTTATAAAAGATTTTCCCGTCACTTTTGATTGCAGTTTTGTCAGCAGTAGGAGGGATCAAGCAAGCTACATCTGCAATGACAGATGGTACTACCCCAGATGCAACACTCTTTTTGTTTGTTTTTTTGGGATTTCCAATTCTGTTTTCTTTCACTTTAATTTATATGATACATGCATGGTACATTTACAATGTGATTAATTTTGGTTTCCAACTTTGACTGTTAAGCAGTAGACAAAAATGACTGAATTCAATGACTTTAAACTAGTACCTTTAAGTCAAGGAAAGTGAGGCACGTTTCGAGTTGGAATCCTTCCTTTTTTTCCAAAGGAAATTAAACTATCGAAAATGAAATGTTGGGACGTTTTAAAATCTCGACTTTAAATTTTGGCAAAGTGCTAGAGTCTTGGTATTTTGTGGCCAAATTCAAGATTTATACATCGAAAAAGCATAATATACAACTTCCTATGTCATCGTAACAGCTACAAGGTCAACTTATGCACACCGATAGAATCATAGAAAGATAATATAGTTAATTCTATGACAAAAAAAGAAAAGAAAGATAATATAGGTAATTATAATTTTCCCAATAATTATGCCTAGTTTGTATGATGGGGTTTTTATTTTTAATTTTTTTAAAGTCAGTGCATGCCTTAAATAATGCGTTACTTAACCTAACCTATCTTCCTACGCATTTCATCATGGAACTCCTTAATATGCCTTGCAAAATCTTTGGCTTATAGAACTCTTGGTTTCGTTTGGCACGAGTTTATTTAGGTTTGCTGATTACTCTTTACTGAAAGTAAGTTAAAGATTTGCCAAAAAAAAAAAAAAAAAAGGGTTTAAAAATATTTTTTATTTAAAAAAAAAAAAAATTGAAGCTTTAAAAGTTGTACATAAACAACTTAAGTTAAAACGCTAAACAAAATAGTTTTGGTTTAGTGGTATACTCTCCATTCTCCACCTAATTGGATGTGGATTCGATCCTATTCTCTCTTATATATATACTCTATGTGCAATAATAAGTACAAGAACAACCAATTGACCAATCTCTCTATGAGAGTATGAGTTTCATCCCTTCATACAGATTAGAGTATGAATAAATTAGGTATTTCTGTTTTAAATATAATAATAATTATTATAAAAAACACCATTAGGCATCAAGCACTAAGTTTTTACTGTGCCAAACTATCCTTATGTCGTGCATGGTTCTTATTGAATCTTGAGTAGCCAAAATCAAAAACTACCTCTACCAACTTTTTAGGGACAGTTATATTATCATACATAAATAAACTCAACACAAATAATCTTTAATCCTAATTAATGAGATCATCATTCATGTATTGCAATATTCATACTACAGCTTCTTTGTGTGCAGGTATGATTGTTTGGATATCAGTTTTCATCTTGGTCTGCCTATTCTCGGCTCAAAGATTTGGAACTGACAAAGTGGGCTATACTTTTGCTCCAATAATTTGTATTTGGTTTGCATTCATTGGTGGCATTGGCGTTTTCAATTTCATCAAATTTGATCCAACAGTTGTCAAAGCTCTAAATCCAGGATACATTATAGAATATTTTGAGAGGAACAAAAAAGAAGCATGGATTTCCCTTGGTGGCATTGTCCTTGCAATAACAGGTAATTAGAATTTGGTTGCAAGGGTACGTAATGATTGTCTCACACCCCCTAATCTACACAACCCTATACACCATTTAAGTATAGACATATATGTTCATAAATTGTGGACATCAATGTCCACAAATTGTGGATATATATCAATAATTTCTGAATAGTGTAAATGGGTGGTGTGGGGGTAGTATGATATAATCATTACCCTTTAGTTGAATAATGAATCTACATTTGGATAACTTGGAGAATCCATTAATAGAGTGCGAGTTGAAATGAAAACATGTAGGAACTGAAGCCCTATTTGCGGATGTTGGTCACTTCACAGTTCGGTCCATACAAATAAGTATGTGCTCAGTCACATACCCGGCTCTCATATTGGCATACACTGGACAAGCAGCCTTCCTTCGCAAGCACAATGAACTTGTGGCAGACGCCTTCTTCGAGTCTGTTCCAGGTAAGAAATTAAGAATGCGTTTAGATGTAGCTTTTTTGTTGAAAGCTTAATTATTTTTTGAAAGATAGTTAAAGTATAGTTGTACCTAGGAAAAGAGTGAGATCTTAAGCAAATAAATTAAAAAAACTAAAAGAAAAAACTGTTGCAGAAGAGAAACTTGTGTTTCTATAGCCACATTGTTTGTTCATTAATATCATTTTTATTGCTGTTGAGGTTCATCATATATATATATATATCTTTTGTTGATAATATGTGTTATATTTTGACTGACTATGGTGGGCTACTTATGATGCAGGCCCTCTGTATTGGCCAATGTTTGTTATAGCTTTATTGGCAGCCATTATAGCTAGTCAAGCTATGATTTCAGGATCTTTCTCTATAATCCAGCAATCATTATCA
>BKZX01028613.1:0-38633 GCA_014362285.1 Fagus crenata
ATAATGATACTAGATTATTTTGAGACCTTTCTTCAAACTTAGGTACTATCAGTTTTCTTGAATTTGGTACTATGGAGGGTTTTGTTTGATTGTTGAAGTTGGAAAGTGAGATAAATGGGTTTCGAGAATTGAGGATCAGTCAATTGATAGAGCTTGCATTTGTTCTTTTAAAAAGAAAAGGTAATGTAAGTTTTTGTTTTACCGAGGGCATGGCTGTAGTAATTCAAGTATTCAAGTGAATGGTCTTCCTTATTATTTGAAGTTCAAGGCAAGCATTTGATTTGGGTGCAGACTACATTTATGACAAAAAACAGTTGCCTGTTTTTTTGGCCTAGAAAGGTATACAAATTTATTTTACTTTTTGGCAGCTTCTTAATGAAAAAGGTGGAGAAGAAAATTTGGCATCCAAAAAGAAAATCAAATAGTTTTCTCTTTCATTTTTTAAGAATTCTCTTTCATTGTTGTTGGATATTTCCAATTGAATAACATTATTGTTGGTTTAGCCCTAATCTCTTATATGGTTATAAACTATTGTGATACTTTATAATGTTACCCAATTTTTTGTGAATTTAGACTGATTTTATTTAAAAATATAATGGATTTTAGTTTTATTTCAATGAGTTGGTGTAAAGACTAGGTACTATCAGTTTTTTATTTCCTTTTTTTTTCAAGACATAATTATTTCCTCTCTTTTTTCTAGACAAAAAGCTATGTTTTGCTCAATGATAGAAAGTGCAACAATACAGTTTTTGATTATAATGAATCATTGTATTCTGGCCATGTATAAATTGATATAAGAATTCTAAGAATTTTATTGCATTACATCTGCTATATGTAACATGTTTTACTGCCTTTGGGGCGAGTCGAAATGGCTTTTCTTTAGAAAGGTTCCCTACGTTATCAAAAATAAAATAAAACAATGTAATTTGCTCATTTCTTAATGCCCTTTCATATATATATATTCTTTCTCCAGTTATCACTTTCATGAACACTAGGGCCACTATTTTTGTTATGAACATCTTTCTGATGATTTTCACTTACATAATAACAATGGAAGGAGGTGGAACATATTTCAAATAATCTCTCTGGTAATCAATACTTAAGAATATCAAATTATATAATGCCCTATGAGATTTTGACTCCTATTTTAGCAACTCTTGGTTTTGACAATTTTGTAGTTTTTTTTTTCCCTTCTAATTCAAATAGTATATATATATATGATGGGAATATTTTACAAACTTTTTCTAAGTCAAAGAGGACGACCTTCCATCCTCTAAGAGGGCCGACCTTCCCATTACCAAGATGAATGACGACCGTCTCTTATGCATGATCAGCTGCTCCAGCTGTCCGTGACTCACCCCTTATCTGTTACGGGAATCCAGTGGGACAGCTCACCGAGTCGACTCACCACCTACAACAGGTGTCCTCCACGAATCTAAGGAGTCAAGCCCATGCACGTCGCACAACACTACAATCCTGACGAGTAACGACCTTCCAGGTGAAGGGTTGTTAATGCACCACGTGTCTTCAGATCCAACGGAGCCTGGAAGGCCACGTGCCATGACCAAAAGGCATAAAAAGCCATTCTCTCTCCTCTCCTCAGGTATGAACAGTACATTTCTAATATAGAATTAAACTCTCGAGTTTTCTCTGCAAACTGACACTGACAAAAGTATCGAAGCCCCTTAGGTCAGCCCCAAACCGGTGCCATTTCCGATTAGCTTCTTTATCTTGCAGGTCTTCCATCCTTTGGCTCGACTGACTGCAGTCCACTGATTTCACAGCAACATCAGTTGGCGCCGTCTGGGGGAAACGCGTTTCGGCTTTCACCACACCTATACGAAAGGACTGCATGGTCAGAACACGATTGATGGAAGTCAATGCACAGTTGCTCCCTTCCAATAGTCAATCTCCAGAAATGGCTGCAATGGAGAAGCAAGTGCGAGACCTCACAGCTAACCTCCAAGAGCTCACCCGACAAAACCAGACCCTCAATGAAAAACTCCAACAGCGCGAAATTGAAAAGGAGAAGGAAAAGGACACACGGAAGAGTAAGGAGAGAGGCAACGCTAAGTCTCGACAAGAGCAACAACAAGAACATCGCCAAGAACAAGAAGACGAGACAAAGGGTGAGAACATGAGAATACCCTTTGAAGAATTGACGGCTAAATGGGAACATGAAATAAAGGCAATGAAGGCGCAGTTGGGAGAAATGAAAGACGAATTTAAAGGAAGGGCGACCAGAAACCTGGACACCCTCGTCCACAGGACGGACTCCCCATTTACAGAAAAGGTAATCTCTTTTCCCCTTTCATCCAAATTTCGAATGCATTCCTTAGAAAATTTTGATGGTACCAAAGACCCCCTTGATCATTTGGAGTCTTTCAAGACCATGATGTGTCTTCAAGGGGTTCCGGATGAGATTATGTGCCGCGCCTTCCCAACTACACTCAAGGGACCAACTAGAATATGGTTTAAGAAACTGATGCCCGGGTCTGTGTGGTCTTTCGCTCAGCTACGCCATTCATTCTTCAATCACTTTATTGGTGGACAACGATATGGAAGACCTACCACGCACCTTTTGAATGTCAAACAGAAAGAGGGCGAAACCTTGAGGTCTTATCTTACCAAGTTCAACAAAGAAACTTTATTAGTTGATGGGGCAGATGACAAAGTGGTGCTGACAACATTTATTTCCGGCCTCCAATCAGGAGATTTTTTGTTCTCAGTTTACAAGGATCCCCCAACCTCTATGACAGAAATGATGTATGAGGCTCAGCGATATATGACTGGAGAAGAAGCCCTTCAAGCCTGAGATACAACCTCAGGAAAGAAAAGAAGAAATGACTACGACGACCGTCAAAACGAGCCTCTCGAGTTGAAACCTAAGATACAAAGGAATTGA
The DNA here is from genome assembly GCA_014362285.1 of Fagus crenata. Taxonomy (NCBI): domain Eukaryota; kingdom Viridiplantae; phylum Streptophyta; class Magnoliopsida; order Fagales; family Fagaceae; genus Fagus; species Fagus crenata. The sequence continues at coordinate 2,906 of BKZX01028613.1, forward strand.
GGTAAGAGGCACGAGGATAGGAGTCGAAGGGGATCAAATGAGAGGTTCAACCATTTCACCCCTCTGAATGCCCCTGTAGATCGCATATTCATGCAAATCAGGGACGACCTAGCCTTGAAATGGACCGGAAAACTACTCACAAACCCCGATAGAAGGGCGAAAGACAAATATTGCCGTTTTCACTGGGATCATGGTCATAATACAGAAAATTGTTATGACCTAAGAAGGCAGATAGAAGAATTGATTAAGCAAGGGAAATTGCAGCGATTCGTTGAAAGGGATCAAAGAGAAAGTCGTCCACCACAAGCACGACCCCAACGACCTCCAGTGGAAGACTATCCCAGGCCCCCAATGGGAGAGATCCACATGATAACTGGTGGAATGGCAGCAGGAGGGACCTCCCGTTCCTCACGAAAAGCTTACGCTTGCTAGATACATAATGTGTTGGTAACGCAGAAGACCGATAAGATTCCTAGATTAGAAGATCTTCCCATTACTTTCACAGAAGAAGATGCTCGGAAGGTCGTTCACCCTTATGACGACGCTTTGGTCGTCACTCTGGAAATCGCTGGTTATTCGACAAGACGCGTCTTGATCGATAATGGCAGTTAAACGGATATCATTTATTTGACGGCCTTCCAACAAATGAGAATCGGTAAGGATCAATTACGACCCATCGAAACTCCACTGGTTGGTTTCGCAGGAACCAGTGTTTACCTGCTTGGAATAATTTCTCTTCAAATCATAGCTGGCACCTACCCAAAACAAGCAACAAGAAGGGTTGAGTTCCTTGTGGTAGACTGCCCCTCAGCCTATAATGTGATAATCGGACGCCCTACTCTGAACCGCCTCCGAGCCGTCACTTCAACTTACCACCTCTTGGTTCGTTTTCCAACAGAGAACGGTATAGGTGAAATGAAGGGAGACCAAGCCATGGCGAGGGAGTGTTACTTAACTTCTGTAAGTACAGACCAAGTTCACCAGACTTTGATTGTAGAAGAGCAACGGAACTTCATTGAACCGATAGAAAAATTGGAAGAGATCACACTAATAGAAGGCGATGAGAAAAAAAGGACCAGAATAGGGACCACAATGCCGGAAGAAGTATGAGGCTCGATAATGCAATTCTTAAGAGAAAATGTGGATGTCTTTGCACGGAGTCATGAAGACATGCCTGGTATTAGCACCGAAGTGATGGTCCACAAGCTAAATGTCAACCCTTCCATGCACCCCGTCAAACAAAAGAGACGGGTCTCCGCCCCGGAGAGGAATGCGGCTGTCATGGTAGAGGTAGATAAGTTGTTGACGGCAGGCTTCATAAGAGAGGTCTATTACCCCGAATGGCTGGCTAACGTCGTCATAGTCAAAAAGTCCAACGGAAAGTGGCGGATGTGTGTGGACTTCACGGACTTGAACAAGGCTTGCCCCGAGGACAGCTATCCCCTTCCGAGAATCGATCAACTAGTAGACTCCACGGCTGGACATAAGCTACTTAGTTTCATGGATGCCTTCTCTGGCTATAACCAGATTCAAATGGAAGAGAAAGACCAAGAGAGGAAGGCCTTCATCATAAGTCACAGCCTTTTTTGCTACAAGGCAATGCCTTTCGGCCTTAAAAATGCCGGGGCCACTTACCAGCGACTAGTAAACAAAATGTTCCATGATTAGATAGGAAGAAATGTGGAGGTTTATGTAGACGACATGCTAGTCAAAAGCAAGGAGAACGAAGACCACCTAACAGATTTGAAAGAGACCTTCCAGGCTCTGAGGACCTACAACATGAAGTTGAACCCAGAAAAGTGCGCCTTCAGTGTTTCCTCGGGCAAATTCCTCGGCTTCATGGAGTCTCTACGCGGGATAGAGGCCAACCCAGACAAAATCAAGGCCATCCTGGAAATGAGCCCCCCGACGACCGTCAATGAGGTTCAAAGCCTGACAGGAAAGGCTACCGCCCTAAACAGGTTCATTTCCAGGTCTACTGATAAATGCCTCCCCTTCTTTAAGATCCTCAGGAAGGCCTTCCAATGGACAGAGGAATGCCAACATGCTTTTGAAGAACTAAAGGTGTATTTGTCTTCTCCACCACTTCTCAGCCCCTCTAAAACAGGCGAGGAATTATACCTGTACCTGGCCGTGTCATCATTTGCAGTTAGTTCGGCACTTATCCGCGAAGAAGAGCGTGTTCAGAAGCCTGTGTACTACACTAGCAGAGCCTTGAAGGGGGCCGAGGAAAGGTATTCCTATATGGAGAAACTGGCCTTCGCCTTGCTGATCGCATCAAGGAAACTCAGGCCATATTTTCAAGCCCACTCGATAATAATGTTGACCAATTACCCCCTCAGGAAGGCCATGAACAAACCCGATGCGACTGGAAGATTGATTCAATAGTCCATTGAAATGAGTGAATTTGATATTGACTATCGACCTCGCACTGCGATAAAGGCGCAATCCCTGGCAGACTTCATCGCGGAATTCACACACCCATGTGAAGAAGAAGGTGAACTAGAGCAACACGAGGTTTGGACGGTAAGTATTGAGGGCTCATCCACCAAGGATATGGGTGGAGCCGGAATCATCCTCGTCTCACCCGAGAAGGATAAATTCGAGTATGCCATTCAACTATGCTTCCGTGCTACAAACAACGAGGCGGAATATGAAACCCTTCTAGCAGGACTAAAACTATCAAAGAATATGGGAGTCAAGAATCTGACCGTCAAAAGCGATTCCCAGTTGGTCATAGGGCAAATAAAAGGAGAATACGAAGCCAGGGAAGATAGGATGAAAAAATACTTGACTGTCGTCCAGACCTTGCTCCCACATTTTAAGAAGGTGGAGTGCATCCAGATTCCAAGGGAAGAAAATATAGATGCCGACCGTCTAGCCAGATTGGCAACATCAGGAGAAGAGTTCAACGGCTTCCTCAAAATACAAGGACGACCATCCACAGAAGAAGAAACGGTGAATTCCATCAAGGACAATGTCTCATGGATGTCACTCATAGTCCACTACTTAAAAGAAAGGAAGCTGCCCACAGATAGGATGGAAGCACGCAAGTGGAGGATAAGAGCTTCCCACTTCCAACTATTGGACGGCATTCTCTACAAAATGGGCTTTTCTCGACCACACCTTAGATGTTTATCGCCAGAAGCAGCGAATTACGTCATCAGGGAGGTCCACGAAAGCATTTGCGGAAATCATTCAGGAGCTAGAGCTCTGGCACACAAACTCACAAGGGCGGGTTATTACTAGCCGTCCTTTTTACACGATACCACACAATACGTGAAGACATGCGACAAATGCCAGCGCTTTGCTAATATCCCAAGGGCACCACTAGAAGAGCTTACACCCATGACCTCTCCTTGGCCCTTCGCACAATGGGGATTGGACATCATGGGCCCATTCCCAGTCGGAACGAAGTAAGCCAAGTTTTTAGTGGTCGCCATTGATTACTTTACCAAATGGGTGGAAGCAGAACCCTTAGCAATGATCACAGAGAAAAATGTCAAAACCTTCATCTAGAAGGGTGTCATTTGTCGATTCGGAATTCCGAGAGTCCTGATTTTTTGACAACGGGAGACAGTTTGACAATGGATCCTTCAGAGAATTATGTGGTCAATTGAATATAAAAAACCACTACTCATCCCCCAGACACCCGTAAGCCAACGGTTTAGTTGAAGTTACGAACCGGACCTTACTCAAACAGATTAAGACCCGACTCAAGGGGGCAAAGAGTATGTGTGTAGAAGAACTTCCAAGTGTGCTTTGGGCATACAAAACCACTATCAAAACTCCAACAAGAGAAACTCCTTTCAAACTAACCTTTGGTACCAAGGCCGTCATTCTAGTCGAGATAGGGCTAACCACCCTAAGGACAACCTTCCACAAAGAAGAGGAAAATGAGGGACAGCTTCGGCTAAACCTCAATCTCCTGGATGAAATAAGGGACAAAGCAGCACGCAGAATTGCACTTTACCAAGAAAAAATGGCCAAATACTACAGCACCAAGGTAAAGTTTCGACGCTTTGAAATTGGCGACTGGGTCCTATGGAAGGTTACCCAAGCAACTAAAGACCCGTCACAAGGCAAGCTAGGTCCCAACTGGGAAAGGCCTTACAAGGTCATCCAATATTACAGAAGGGGGACTTATCATCTAGAAGACCGTCATGGAAAAAGGCTTCCTCATCCCTGGAATGCTGAGCACCTAAAAAAGTATTATCCTTGAGGTACACACCCCTAGTTACTTTTACATTAAAGAAGTTTGTACTATCCAAACATTATCTTTTATCAATGAAAAGAAGATCGTCTATCTATGCATAATTGCCTAAACACGCTTGTCTATCCAAACAATATTGTTCAAATGTCATCGTTCATCAATTAAGCAGGCGTCTCCCATGGTTAGACACCCAAAAGGTGTAATGTCTAGAAAGGAGTCATCAAAATAGATGCCCCTCGAAGGATAGTCAGACACCCAAGAGGTGCAACATCCAGTAGGGTGTCATTGAACAACATGCCCCTCGGAGGATATGTCCAGAAGGGAGTCATAAAAATAGATGCCCCTCGGAGGACAGTCAAACACCCAAGAGGTGCAATATCCAGTAGGGTGTCATCCAATAACATGCCCCTCGGAGGATATGTTCAGAAGGGAGTCATCAAAATAGGTGCCCCTCGAAGGACAGTCAGACACCCAAGAGGTGCAATATCCAGTAGGGTGTCATCAAACAACATGCCCCTCGGAAGATATGTCCAGAAGGGAGTCATCAAAATAGATGCCCCTCAGAGGACAGTCAGACACCAAAGAGGTGCAATATCCAGTAGGGTGTCATCCAACAACATGCCCCTCGGAGGATATGTCCAGAAGGGAGTCATCAAAATAGATGCCCCTCGGAGGATAGTCAGACACCCAAAAGGTGCAATATCTAGTAGGGTGTCATCAAACAACATGCCCCTCGGAGGATATGTCCAGAAGGGAGTCATCTAAACAGATGCCCCTCGGAGGACATTTAGACACCCACGTGGTGCATTTTATGGAAGAAGGTCGTCAAGAAGACTCCTTCTGAAATTATCAAGTTAGACACCCACGTAGTGCATTTTATGGAAGAAGGTCATCAAGAAGACTCCTTCTGAAATTATCAAGTTAGACACACACGTGGTGCATTTTATGGAAGAAGGTCGTCAAGAAGACTCCTTCTGAAATTATCAAGTTAGACACCCACGTGGTGCATTTTATGGAAGAAGATCGTCAAGAAGACTCTTGAAATTATCGAGTTAGACATCCACGTGGTGCATTTTATGGAAGAAGGTCATCAAGAAAAATCCTAAAATTATTGATTTAAACATCCACATGAAGCGCTTCTATGAAAGAAAGTCATCAAGAAGACTCCTTCTGAAATTATCAAGTTGAATAATTTAAGAAAAACAGCTCAAGGAAGAACAACAAAGACGACTAACATATAAGTGACCGTCGAGCCATACCCCTTCCACAAGGATTAAACATGACTCGAGTCACAAAATTATTTTTTGCCTACAAAAGCATGAGTCACACCCCTTCCACAAGGAGTAAACATGACTCTAGTAAAAAAATTTTAGTCTACAAAAGTACGGGCCACACCCCTTCCACAAAGAGTAAACATGACCCCAGTTAGCACAACATTGTTTACCAAAAGAAAAAATCTTGCCATGCTCAAAGGCGAACATAGCAGCGTTTACAAACGGAGTGTATCTACAAAAAGGGAAATACTTAAACCAAGGTACGAAAATATAAAATCTACTGCACTTCATCACTAGTTGGTGGAAGAGTGGTCTGACCGCCCACGAAAGCAACCTGACCGTCAATAGGACCAACCATCAAGTCAGCTCCTTGGGCACCATTTGGGGTACTAGAAGGGATGTCAGATGGGGTAGCCACACGCTCCTTCGACTGAACGACATCCTCTCCCTCCTCATCTTCACTATCTTCCTCCACGGCTGTTGTCTCCTCATCATCAAAGATCTTTACCATAGACCAATCTTGAACATCTCCAAAGGCAAGAGCAACCCTCTTCCTAAAGTTTTCGAAACCTACTACATAGAAGCGACGAGTAGCCTCTTGGAAATCTTCAGAAGCCTTGAAGTCTATGACGGCCGTCTCCTTCGCATCTGAGATCTCTCCTTGAAGAGCCTCAGTCTTGTGCAACAACTTATCACGGCCCGTCTCCAAAGCAGAAATAAGCTCATCCTTCCTTCTGACGTCAGCTTCCAGCTGCTTTATCTGGCTCCTCAAAGCCCCCTTCTTGGCATTAAGGCCCTCTGTCACCTTCTTGTGAGCTAGGGCCTGAGCCTTAGCCTCTTCAAGATTCGCCTTAAGCTTTGCCAGCTTGCTCCCTGATGAACGGAGCCTGTTACCCACTACAAACATCTGTCCCACAGCCTGGACGTTGAGAAAGATGTCAAAAAAGAAAAATGTTCTCATAAATAACCAAAAAGAGAAATAACGAAGGAAGAGCCGACCTTCAATGAGTCTTGAATTGACATACGAAGAAGGTCCATGTTGTCAACCAAGTCATACATTTCCAGGTCGACCTTCTCGTACATCTCATTCACCTTGTCCATTGCCCTGGACAAGCTATTGTAAATTGTAGGGATGATATCGCCAGAAGCCACCCCCTTCCCTTTTAATGCAACTGGGGAAGGGGGGACTTCATGATACACGTGAACCTTTTCAGGTGTCTTGGCCTTGGCAGGGAGAAGTGGTTTATCTTGATGACCACCTTTCTTGGAGCTAGTTCCCTTCTCAATAACAACCTTCTTCCCAGACTTTGCCTTTTTAGAAAAAAGCGCACTAGCGTCAGGTAAGTCTTCCAGATTTTGCGCCACCTCCCTCAAATGCTTACGCTCTGCCCTGGTCGTCATTCCTACAACATGGAAGGGTGTCAAACAAGAATCAGGCAAAGAAAACCCAAATAATTTAGAAGGGAATCACTCACTTTGCTGGTAAGACTTGATCGTTTTCCTCACTTCAAGACTGGGCTCGGGACCCAAGGACCACTCTGCCAAAGTGAACGGTGACAGAAGGTCGACCAATCTCACTAGCCTTTCCTTCTGATAATCTGCAACTCTCAAAAGACGCTCCTTAAAATAGGTAGACAAAGACAAGCAGCGGAAAGCTGCAAAAGGAAAGCAGACGAAATGAGTACATAGACGACCATCAAAATCAAAACAAAAACAAAAAAAAGATGTAGGGCGTCAAGACTGCACCATCTACAGAAGGACTCCCTCATGAACGACAAAGGCCGCAGGGATCTTCACCTACCGCCTCGTTAGAGGAAAACTCCTAATTGTCTCCACATAAAAAGAAAAATTTGGGCTTCCAACTCCGGTTAGAATTAGGGAGATCCGGAATGAGTCTCAGGGACCCCTTATGACACATAAAGCCCCAAATTCCTGGTGAAGCAGGTATATATGCCAACTTATAAAGAAAGAGGAACTCGTCGACCGTCAACTCGTATTCCCCGTCACTGGCCATCCTCTAAAGAACTTGAAGGCCTATAGTAAGACGCCAGACATTCGGATTTAACTAACTAGGGGCTAATCCTAGACGATGAAGAAGTTCCCTTTCAAAGGGTCTGAAAGGCAATCTCAATCCAGCCACTAAGTTATCTTCATAAAGGACGACGTCCTCCCCGTTAGACGAGCATGCCCACTCACCTTTATCGGGTAACTGAAGCACTATGTCTTCTGAAATTTGGTATCGTCTCCTTAACCTTTTGATATCTTTGTCTACAAACTTTGAAGACACCCCTCAACAATAAAGGACCTGTTTGGGTCTTGACCCAAAACGGGTAAAATGGCCTCCTGGGACGAGGAATCTGACGTGGACAACTCTGTGGTCTCGGAAGACCGTCCATGATTACCAGAATACTCAGATCCAGACACTGATCCCCTCTCACCCGAAGATGATGACTCCGAGGAGTCATCCACACTCGAGGACATCAGAACTCAATACGAAGGTCCTACAAGCAATGCCGCACTCAACCTTGCCGCAAAACCTACCGGAATAAAGATAAAAGAAACCCCTTTTCTTACTCCCCAACTACATGAAAGAACAACTAAAATGCAAAAAAATGGAAAAGAAAGAAAACAAGAAGGAAAAGAGTCAACTTACCAAAGAAAAAAAGGTCGCCGATATGGAAGCTCTCGAGGAAAGTCACCAGAATCGAGCACTCTTAAAGCGGCAGAACCTCCAGCAAGTACAAAGAAAGAAAGCACAAAAAAAAAAAAAACCAGCCTTTTTTGAAAGAGAGGGAAAATGACAAAATAAATGGGCAGCTCTAGCATTAAAAGGGACAGTTGGGCCTTGATACGTGCGTCCAGCCCAGGGCTGACACGTGTCAGGGTAATTGGAAACCGTCCCATCTCTTTATGACCATTACGCCCGATACAAAAGGCGCGAGAAAATTACGTCCATGACCTTGACTTTTCATATTCCGAAGGTCGTCTACCTAGACAACCACGAAATAGGGGGGCAACTGATGGGAATATTTTACAAACTTTTTCTAAGTCAAAGAGGACGACCTTCCATCCTCTAAGAGGGCCAACCTTCCAATTACCAAGATGAATGACGACTGTCTCTTATGCATGATCAGCCGCTCCAGCTGTCCGTGACTCACCCCTTATCCGTTACGGGAATCCAGTGGGACAGCTTACCGAGTCGACTCACCACCTACAACAGGTGTCCTCCACGAATCTAAGGAGTCAAGCCCATGCACGTCGCACAGCACTACAATCCTGACGAGTAACGACCTTCCAGGTGAAGGGTTGTTAATGCACCACGAGTCTTCAAATCCAACAGAGCCTGGAAGGCCACGTGCCATAACCAGAAGGCATAAAAAGCCATTCTCTCTCCTCTCCTCAGGTATGAACAATACATTTCTAATACAGAATTAAACTCTCGAGTTTTCTTTGCAAACTAACACTGACAAAAGTATCGGAGCCCCCTGGGCTGGCCCCAAACTGGTGCCATTTCCGATCAGCTTCTTTATCTTGCAGGTCTTCCATCCCTTGGCTCGACTGACTGCAGTTCACTGATTTCACAACAACATCAATATATATATATATATATATATATATATTGGGACTGCTTTACTAAAAAATGAATATTTGCATCAATTCTATGAAGGGTGGAGTTGTTGTTATATTGAATTTATGATGTCTTCAATAATAATGTTGCTTGGTTATTGATATTGACGTTTTCCTCTGTATTTGAGTCCATGAAAGGGACGCTTAGTGTTGGGGTTTGAATAATTTTCATGTTTAATAAGTTATTAGCTTATTCTTTGTTATGATGATGATGCTAATGATGCAAATGATTTGTTTATTGAAGATGGTGAAATAAGCAGTAGGAAGGATTTGTCTCATGAAATCTTCAGGGATGAGGCAGTGGCACAGTTTAATGAGCTAGGAAAGGTATAAAATTCAACCCACCTTCAATCTCTTACATAATTTAAAGTTGTCTCTTTATGTCTAGGGGGATAGTCGCCCACCAACACTTATAGCAGAGGAAGAAGATTAAGATCATTTGGAAATCACCAACATCAAGGTTCTCTCTATTTTATTTTATTTTTCTTCTTCTTTTTTGTTTTGGCATGTTTCTTACTCAAAGTCTTGAATTTGTAATTTGAAAAATTCTGCTTATGTGAAATTTGATGCCTAACTGGTTTTTTTTTTTTTTTTTTTTTTTCCTCCATTTTGATTTTGTGGGATTTGATCTATCATAAGGATTACAAAATGTGGTGAGTTATATGGACATAGGAAACCATGACGGAATAGATAGACTTTGCCTAGGCCCAACAAAGCCGAGACAGGTAATTTTTGAAATTTCCAAATTTGTCTAAAACTTGCGATATATTTATTTATTTATTTATTTTTTGCTGTTGGGGCCTTCTGTTTAGAGGTTTTTATTTATTTATTTATGGATTTGTGCTATAGGGGTCTCAGTGGCTACTGATAATGCTCCTCCTTGATAGACTCTAGACTAATCCTCCTCTTTGGACATCTATTCACACTTCCATTGTCCAGGATATTAAAAAGTATGTCAAGACTTTGCCTTGTCTTGGCATTCCTACTACAAATTCCTTCAAAATTGTTGAAACCGATGCCTCCAATATTGGATACAGTGGTATTCTGAAGCAAAAAATAAGCCCAGACTCTTCTGAACAAATTGTTCGATTCCATTCTGGTGTCTGGAATAAAGCGCAAACTAATTATAGTACTATTAAAAAAGAAATTTTATCTATAATACTATGTGTTGATAAATTTCAAACTGATTTGTTAAATCAAAAATTTCTCATACGTATTGATTGTAAATCTGCAAAACATATTTTTGCCCGATGGCAGTCAATATTAAGTGTTTTTTATTTTGATATTGAATATATTAAAGGAAGCCAAAACTCAATCCTTGACTTCCTCACCCGTGAATTTCTGCAGAACAAAGATGGTTGATAAAAAGTCCCAAAAACCATCCTCCAATAAAAACCCCATTGTTAAAAATCCCAATGTTAAATCTGAGCTAGTCACCCCTAGCCAGTTGATTACATATGATCCTCACTAGATCACCCCTATTAACTCCCCTGTTAAAACATCATCCTCCAGGATGGTATCCCTTGGTAAACCAGTCTAGCAAAGCCAATCCTTTGCCAGGGCTCTAACCAGTGACTATGACCCCTTTGCTAAACAGATAGCTGTCCCTCCCCCAACAGCACCAACTAAATCACAATATGCTAAAACCTCCCCATACCTCCCATTGTATGATCATAAACTCCTCCACATAGAGTTCCATCACCGGAACATCACCAACCCACTTACCCTTATTAAATACTATTATCCAACCAACCCATCTGATGGTGCTCAACAACACTTCACACCCCCTGACCAATATAAAACCATTCAATATTATCAGAACATTCTCCAACATGAAGGTTCTGTTGTTATCTCCACCCTCTATGATAAATTCTCCATTGAAAGAAAAGTTCTCAATCACAAAATTGAGATTGTTAAATTCACCTCCCTCAGATCATGGGGTTCTAACCCATTCTTATTAAAATCCCTCTGTAACCATCCAATAAAATACTCATACTATGATTACATTGATGCCTGGTCCAAAATATTCCTGCATCAAAATGATAACATGTCTCATTCCTGGTTCATCCAATGGAGCAAGTAATTCAACATTATTAAACCTGAATGCCAAATACCCATGTGGTTTTTAAAATGGTGGTCTAAACACGGTGCCCAAACTAAGATCATCTTTGGTGTCCTATAGGTCTTGGAAGGCCCAGGAAAAGTACTAAAACTCGCAAAGAATCCTTGGAACATTTCACCAAAATGTACAAGACCTCAAAGTATAATAGCAATTTCCCTCCAGCATTGCTATTTTGTGCTAAATACCATGTCCCATGGATTGTTAAATGGCATTACCAGATTAAAGATAATATCTTGATCAAGAGCCATGCTGTTAAATGGTTTGATAAATATGACAGAGACAGAGTCATTGGTTTTGTCTATAAAGAATTTCCAATTGAACCAATGAAGGAGTTAGAATATAAACCATCCTCTTCAACTTCTTCTATTAAAGATTTGTTAAAAGGAAAGTCCCCTGAGGAACTTGCAGAAATTGCCCAAATGATCGCAATCCAATGCTGCCAATCAGCCAGTGGCAAGCACTCTCCTGCATCCTCTGAAGGATCATCCACTGCTAAACACCCTTATGCTCCTGTAACATTTCCCTCGAAATGGTATCAGCATTCTCAAGACCCATATGATGGGTATGAAGACTGTGATCTGAATTTAGACTGATGGTCTTCTGATAAATTCACTATTGATAAGCATGCCCGACAAATTGATCAAAGCAACAGTCAATCCTCTGTAGTAGATAAGTTCTCTGTCAGAAGAATTTGCACTGTTTATTAAACAAGTCGGACAACACAAAGTCTTGAATTCGTAATTTGAAAAATTCTGCTTATGTGAAATTTGATGCCTAATTGGTTTTTTTTCCTCCATTTTGATTTTGTGGGATTTGAACTATCATAGGATTACAAAATGTGGTGATTTATATGGACATAGGAAACCATGACGGAATAGATAGACTTTGCCTAGGCCCAACAAAGCCGAGACAGGTAATTCTTGAATTTTCCAAATTTGTCTAAAACTTGCGATTTTTTTTTTTTTTTTTTTTTTTTCCTGTTGGGGCCTTCTGTTTAGAGGTTTTTATTTAAATATTTATTATGGATTTGTGCTATAGGGGTCTCGGTGGCTACTGATAATGCTAAATGCAGGCCTATTGTTTGTCATTCAAATCAAAATATCTCAGGTAATGCTTATTAATCATTTTATGCAATTTGCGTGTTTTGTCAATTCAATTATATGGATTATAATTTAGTTTAGTTGGTTATTTATCTTTTATGTCCTTTCTGAAACAATAGAAAACAATCCCATAATTCCCACGCACTTGAACTTAGACCTCCACTTTGAAGGAGTAGAGGGAATGCTGGGCTGTAGGGCCATTGACTGGTCTTAAGTTGAATTTTCTGCCTTTCTTTTTGTGGGGCTTTGTGGGTTTCATGCATAATAGTGCACATCAAATAATTGAGAAGAAATGTAAATGATTAAATAAATCTCAAAACTGCTTATCAATCTAGAATGAAAAAATTAAGAGAAGCTCAAACATGTGTTTTTGAAACTAGGAGACAATTATTTGGTGTTATGCCAAATTTTCTGCAAGTGATGAGAAAGTTTAGCATGTTGCACAAAGAAACATATTTCTTCACCTAATTTTTAGGCACAATGCTTCCCACCTATTTGATGAAAGTTCTTAACCAAGACCCTCACTCTAAATTTTTAAACACAAACTTTAGTTATATATATATATTTATCTTTCAAGTACTTTTATTTACCATATATGTAGTCATGAATCAATAGAAATTGCGTTTTGGTTTCAGTTATTTTTTAATGATTGAAATATCTTTAGATACATTGTTGGCTATGTACTACAAATGATACACAAGGAGTCTTCTTATGGTGGTTCTTCCTTCTAATGATCAGCATATCTATGATTCTTTTCTCCTAGATGAAGCACATAAAGTATCAGGGATTGTGTTACATAATATGTAACTCTTTTTACCATGCATTCATGCCCATAGTTATATGATGACAATGTAAACGTTGGGATAATTGAATATGCTTATCGTTTTCTTTTTCCAGCTAAGGGTAGATTTAAGTAATTGGGGTTCATCATATTTCAAAAGTAGAGTTGCATTCAAAATTTGTATGCAACAGAAAGGGGGAGAGGGATTCTATAACAGATACCCATGTAAAGACTACAATCATATTTTGGTCTCCTTTTAGCGTTATAACTCTTTTGCAATTTACAAATTAATCGCATATCAATTACCTAAAAACATGTTACATAATCGTTTATTATATTGTATTGTCAAACAGGATATGTTTGTGAAGATCAGAAGATGGAGATTAGACCATGCAATAAATTTTGATGGGCATAAATACACATAAAGTTGCAACAGAAATGCCAGACACATATAAACCTTGGAAGAGGTTTTGGTTCAGTTTACAATTTGCGTGTTTTGTATTGGATACATTATATATATACACATTTATGATAAACACCGTGATAATCAAGAAAAAGCTCTTAGAAGTTAGAAGGCCAATGGTTAGAGTTTTTATGTAATTTTATGCTTAGAAATATTTAAGTGTGTGCTTTCTTTAGATTGTCCTGTTTTAACCAAAGTAATTGGATTGTTTGATTACATTATTGTCATCATATTGTAATCAAACTATTGATATTGGTTCTATGAATGATTAAAGTGGATTAAGGCATTATTGCTAGATGGTTTAAACAGATTATGATTTATATTAGACTTTGTATTATATTGTACTTTTTAAACTGATTAATAATACTATTACACTTTCTCCTCTATCCCGTGCATGGCCCGGGTTGGGGCCTAGTAATGATAAAAAAGAAGTATAGCTTGAATCAATGAATCTGTATCACACAATTCTATTTTCTACACTCCACAGTTTACATAGGTTAATAGAGGGACCCGTAAGACCATGATTTTCCATGTCTTTGGCAAAAATTCCGTTGTCCACAATTCACAGTAGTAAATAAATTGACCCAAAAGTGACAAGACCATAATTTTCCAACTCTCTTTCCAAAGACTTGCTTAAACATTTCCAGAATTAATGTCTTGTACCACACATTAGTACAAAGATTGGAAAATTGTGCCACAGCTAGAATTTCAAAGAGTCCAACCCATAAAATACGCTAAACATTAGGGATTAGAATGGTATTGATGGTTAGAGAGTCTTCTATTCATTGGGCAGCATATAAATATATATCAATGCCATCTCAATACTTATCTCCTCCCAAAATATATTATTATTTCTGATTTCTTAAAGGAAATATGAGGCGGTTATTGTGGACATATCTGGTCCTCTTTCTCCACTTCTTGCTCTTGCATTCTCCAGTTAATTCTTTTTCTTCTCCTTCATCAACGCCTTTATGCCATTCAGATCAGTCCTCTGCTTTGCTCCAATTCAAGAACACTTTTTCCATTTTTAATAATAGTTATCTTTGTGAATTTTTAGGAATGGCCTATTATCCAAAGATGAATTATTGGAAAAACGGCACAGATTGTTGTGGGTGGGATGGGATCACATGTGATAAGATGACAGGTCATGTGATCGGCATCGACCTCAGTTTCAGTTGTCTTCAAGGTCCCATCCATCCCAATAGCACCCTTTTCTCTCTTCGCCATCTCCAGAAACTCAATCTCGCTTACAACTTTTTCTATCCCTCCACAATTCCATCTAAGTTTGGTTGGTTTGCAAACATGACTCATCTCAACCTCACTTATTCTAGTATTGCTGGTGAAGTCCCATCCCAAATCTCCCACCTATCCAAACTGGTTTCATTGGATCTCTCTGGGAATTATGACATGATAATAGAAACGCCTAGTTTGAAAAGGCTTATTCAAAACCTAACCCATCTAAATGAACTTTTTTTGGATCGGGTTAACATGTCTTCGGTTTCACCTGCTTCATTCAAGAATTTGTCTTCTTCTTTGACATCTCTTCGTCTTTATCATTGTGGATTGAAGGGGAGATTCCTAGATAATATATTCCCCCTCCCAAACCTGCAGCTACTCGATGTGAGATACAACTACAATCTCACCGGTTCCCTTCCAAACTATAACTGGAGTAGTCCTCTCAAGTCCTTGCGTCTCTCTGGAACAGGATTCCCAATCGACTTACCTAATTTAATTAGCAATCTCAAGTCTTTAAAAGAATTGTACCTCAGTGGGTGCAATTTCATAGGGTCATATCCAACACTTCTTGCTAACCTCACACAAATCACTTCTTTAGACCTCTCAGAAAATAACTTTGGAGGTCAGATTCCATGGTCCCGCCTAAACTTTGAAAGACTCACTTACTTAGATCTCTCATACAACAACTTCATAGGTCAGCTTCCAGACCCATCTTCAAATAAGTCTTCCAATTGTCAACTAGAATTTCTCAGTTTATCTTATAATTTACTGAATGGCACATTACCATCTTGGGTGTATACCATACCATCTTTGCGTTACTTATTTCTGGATTATAACCAACTCACGGGGTATATTGGTGAATTCCAACATAACGTATTAGGTGCTCTTTGGTTGAGTAATAACAAGCTACATGGCCCTCTTCCAATGTCGATCTCCAAACTTGTGAGCCTTCAGTATCTATCTATCTCCTTCAATAATTTTAGTGGTAATGTGGAGTCGAAAATGTTCTCTAACCTCAAAAGTCTTGCATATCTTGATCTTTCACATAATCCTCTCCTATCACTAAGCACCTTCACCAATGCCACTGATATCTTGCCCAATATTCACTTATTATATTTGTCGTCTTCCAACTTAAGTGAAATTCCACACTTTTTAAGAACCGCTGAATATTTAGAAAATTTAGACCTTTCAAACAACCAAATCAAAGGCAATATTCCGACGTGGTTATTAGAGGTGGGAAAGGAATCATTGTTTTATTTGAATCTTTCATACAACTCCTTGACAAGTATAGGACACTTTCCATGGAAGAACTTAGACATTCTTGATCTTCGTTCTAACTTGCTTCAAGGAGCACTTCCAGTTCCTCCGTTAGACACTTCATTCTTTTCAGTCTCCAAGAATAATTTGACTGGAGAGATCCCTTCCTTGATTTGCAATCTCGATTACCTCGAGTACCTTGATTTGTCTTACAATCACTTGAGTAACATGATTCCCCCATGTTTGGGAAACTTGAGTGATTCTCTCATAGATTTGAATCTGCGAAGTAACAATCTTAATGGAACCATCCCAACAAAGTTTTCCAAGGGCAATAACTTGAGAAGTTTTAAGCTCAATGACAATCAATTAGAAGGGTCATTGCCACGATCATTGGTCAATTGCAGAAAGTTGGAAATTCTAGATGTTGGTAACAACAAGATTAATGGCACTTTCCCTCGTTGGTTGGAAACTCTTCCAGAGTTGCGGGTTCTTGTCTTGCGATCGAACAAATTTCATGGTGTCATTGGCATTCTCAAGACCAAATTCCCATTCCCTAATTTGCGAATCATAGATCTCTCTCACAATGAGTTCCACGGTCTTTTACCAACAAATTTTTTCAAGCATTTAAAAGCCATGATGAATGCGAATGCAAATAAAGGTGAATTGAAATATATGGGTGATAGATATTATCAAGATTCTGTGACGGTGGCCATGAAAGGGATTTTTATTGAAATAGTGAAAATCCAAAGTCTCTTCACGACCATTGATTTCTCCAACAACAGTTTCAAAGGAGAAATTCCAAATTCAATTGGGAAACTTTGGTCACTCAAGGGGCTCAATTTTTCACACAATAATCTTACAGGTCATCTGCCTCCATCATTGGGAAATTTGACCAACATTGAATGGTTAGATCTCTCCTTAAACAAGCTCACAGGTGAAATTCCTATGCAATTGGCAGACCTTACATCATTGGCAATTTTAAATCTATCAGAAAACTCTCTTGTGGGACCAATACCTCTAGGTAAACAATTCAATACGTTTACAAATGAGTCTTTCAATGGAAACTTGGGGCTATGTGGATTTCCATTGACAAAAATTTGTGGCGATGATAAGGGACAACAGCCACAGACAACATCAACCATTCAAGAAGATGATTTTGAGTTTGAAAATGGGTTTCATTGGAAAGTCGTATTGTTGGGGTATGGATGTGGATTCATGTTTGGATTGGGTATGGGATATCTTGTGCTCTCACATGAAAGACCCAAATGGCTAGTGAATATGGTTTATGGAGAACAACGTAATGAGGTGAGAAGATCCAAGAAGAATGCTCGTGGAAGAGTCAGTTGAAGAAGAATTTAGGGGATGCAAATAGTGATTTAAGGTATATTCTTCTACACTAATAAGCTAGAAAATACTGTATTTCATCATTTTTTGTGTTAATGATGAGGCTCATTACTAATGCTAATGGGTGCATAAGCTTTCATGTTTATGGAAGCTATACAAGAGAGTAAATAGGCTCCCTACTATTTCCATTAAAAAAAAAAAAAAAGAGCTCCTTACCATGTGACCATCACTTTTTATTTAGGTCAGACTTCATTTAATGACCATGCTGTATACTCTAGTGTTAGAAGAAATTTCTCTACTCCATTCAATTCTAAACCACTCCTTGGTTCAGGAAATTTTTTTTTGAAAGGGATTGCTCCTTTGTTTAGTTGCAGTACCAAATAATTAGGGCATATTCTAAATTATTATTATTACATCCTTGTGCCTATTACCTACATTTTGCAAAATAAAGAAAATCCTACCGGTTGGATTGCGTGAAGAGTGGACTTAATTGCCCTAGTGCTACATAAGATGCTTTGAGGAGTAAACTAATTTCCTTTAGAGTTTCAATTAGAGACATTTTATTTCAATTATGTTTCTCTTAGAGTTCCATTACTATGTTAGGATTACCTACATTTTGCTGGCCCTTTTTTTTTTTTTTTCTTCTACTGAGTTTATTATTTGCAATTGCTCTCTTTTAACTATTTGTTAAACAATAGTGTTTCTAGTTGTGTTCCACCATTTGTCTAGAGCAACCTTTAGTTTTGTACTTTCATTCTTGTTTAAAATTATCATGCATTAGGGAATTGACAGCAATAAACATTTTGTGGATTAACAAAATTTTGCCAAAAATATTAAATACAAACAAAAGAGAAACTTAAAATTTAAGGCCTGTAGATGACTATTTTTTTGGCCCAAAAATGAATTAACCCCTACCAATGAATTGGGTTCAAGTAAATCAATTCTTGCTAAGCCTAGCAAGCACCATGGAAGGCTTAACCCATTTATCATTGCAGCTCACTAACCCAGCCAAGATGGGCCTCAAAGATCTTGTACTAAATGAGTTATTTGGGCCCACCACGGAGCACTTAGCCATGCCCAATTGGAAGCCCAACCCAATTATTCTTGTTGTCAGCTCCAACACATTATTTCAGGCCTAAATAAGATATTTATTGAATAAAGAAAGTCCAAGTGGAAGCCCAAAGCCTTAACTCAGCCTTGGCCAACTTGGGACAGCCTATCCATGAGTCCCACAAGTCAGAACAACATTTAATAAAAGCTGAAACAAGGAATAACTCCATGGGGCCCACGCTTTCTCTCTCCTACTTTTACAGCAATGGGGTAACATGCTCTTCTTCCCCCCTTTAATACATTTTAGATTTTAGAGACACATGCAAGCTCATCCATTGGTCCAAGGTTCAGCTGGAAATCATGGCCATTGACTCCACGGCAGGATTTTGATGGCCTGAATTTACTACTACAGCCAATCAACCCCTTTGCATGTGAATCATTAAAAGTAAGCAAGCCCACATTAATGACTTATCTTCTTCAAGCCAATAGGTCTGCAACCCATTCATTGGTTACCGAAATAGCAATCATGACAAGAGCTCCGACCACCATTGGCCACCAGACGCGGCAGTAATGCGTGGTAGCATGGAAAACCATATTTTATCTTCATAATCATCACACAATCAGCCAATGAAGGCTGAGGGAGTGACCACTACAGCCCAGATCTGTGATAGTTTCACTCCTCCATTTGTAAGACTTAGGGAGCTTGGTTTGGAGGAGGGGAGTTAGTCCTATAGGCCTAGGATTCCACCAGAATAATTGCCCTATGCCTACTGGGGGGCATGGCTGTTATTTCATGGAAACCAAAGCCAAGAAGCATGCATAACCAGACCATCATCAAGGGAATCTTATCTCTTCCCTTTGATATTTGAAACCTCATGATTATTGGAATCAAGAGACTTGATTTCTTACCAACCTCAAAACCCTCTATAAATAAGACCCTTGGACAACATCACAAGGGGCAAGCAAGATAGCATCACATGATCACCATAACCTCACCTCCAACCAGATCAGATCATAACACCATAAAATATCGAGAAAGTCTGACACTCATTATAGCAGTCATCAGATTATTCTTCTCTAGAGCACTCTCTAGTTAATCTTCACAAGCAATGAGTTCTAAGGTCATCTTCAACCTTAAAACTCTAATCCTTAACCCTAAACACCAACCCAAACCCTAAACACCATGATCTAAGCTTATATCCCCAAAAGTGTCTCTTGGTAGAAATCCGGGTTACAGCCATAGATACTATATTGAGCTCATGGTCTTCTTCAACCTTGAGACTCACACCCCAAAAGCCTAAACACTCTCATTTCACCCTACATGCATGCTTCATAGGACTAACTCTCTCCTGCTTAGTCAAACTCTTTTATGTCTCTACAAGTTCATTATTAAAGGTTCTATTTGTTACAGTAGATATCAGCGGTGAATTGAGGCATTAATGATTTTATGTCCATTTCAGTTAAAGTTGCTATACTTTAAGTCCAGATCCCTTGTGAAGTAGTGGAAGTCTCGTTCCATTGTTGCTTTGGGCTCTTATTAACAAAACTCTCATGTTAAGCCATTTTCCTGCTGTTCCTGCTACTGTTCTTCTTAACTCAGACATGGCAGATTCAGTTCTGCAATCCGGCAAATATCAGTTCTTCAGGGAAGTATTATCCTCTTTTCAATTTATGTTCTATTACAATTATATCAAATTATTATCTTGAGTTCATGTCCTTTACAAAATATGGAAAACCACGTTTCATCCTTGTTTTGAGTTTTAACTAACAAATGCACCTTCATGTTTTGGCAAACATCAATTATTGATGAAACTATTAATGATTTAATATCTCTTTAATAAATATGAGTTATATTACAATTATTTCAAGCTATCATCTATATTTCAAGTCCTTTACAAGATATGGAAAGTCCCACTTGACCCTTGTTTTGGGCTTTGACTAACACAAGTTATTTCATTGGATTGTAGTGCTACTATTCATGCTGATATGGGCTTGGCAGACTCAATTCAAGGTCTTTCAAGGAAGTTGCCCCATTAGCCCTTGGGCCAGATTTTGGGCCCTCAGTTGAATTTTGGGTTCAACTCTCTTACCCTCAAAAGCTCAATCAACATTCCAACCAATCTCATTATGGCACGTGGCATAGCAATAAAAACCCCCCTCACAAGGCCTTATGAAAGTTTTCAAGTTTTTTCCTCTTGTATACTTCATGATTCTTGTTTAGTAAAAAAAGTACCTCCTGATTCTTCAAACTAAACAATGGGACAATATAATCAAGGCATGTCCATGTCCAACAACCCATAGACTGACAACTAAATTTGTTATGACTACATAAATTTTCCATATATTGAAGAATATATATATATATATATATCATTGGGACCTATTGTGATGCCCCACACCACTTAATGGTTTAATTAATTATATTGGTTCGAAACTAATTAAGGATTATAAGTTTAATAAATTTATGTGGTAAGTAAATTTAATTTGGATTATCACTACACTACATTATTATGTACACATTAGTAATGAAAATGGATATAGTTTAATTATAACCAAACTATAATAAGGCATCAAGGTAGTTAATAGATTACAAGAGGGGCAAAATGGCCATTTCATATCTAGTTTTGAAGTCCAATAGAAACTAACCATTTGGAAAAGCTTTACACTTACCCTCCTATGCATAGGACACATGGCAAGCACTAATAACACACCCCCTCTCTTATATTGGCCGGCCATGCCTTGCACTCATTTCATTTCATTTTTTTCAAGAAGAAAGAAAGGAAAAGAGAGAGAGAAGCTCTCCTCCTTCTGCTGGCCGAAAACCCCTAAGGAAAAACCTCCATAGTTGCTCTTCTTCAAGCTTCCCTCCATCAAGAAAAGGATAAGCTCTTGTTAGGGCTTATATTCCCAACATTTAGAAGGTAAATTTCTCAAATTCTCTAGGGTTCCATGGAGTTTAATTGGGGGTTTAAACTGAAATTTCATGCATGTGATAGGTTAGGTGAAATCTTAGCTTTTCATGTATGTTTTGAAATGGGTATAATTGAAATTGTTGGTTGATCTTCATGATTCTTACACTTTGAGGTTATGGATTGTAGAAATATGATTTTGGGTTAAGGAAAATGAATTTTTATGGACATGCATGTGGGATTTGAAGTGGTAGTTGCTGGAAATTTTACTGCTCTGTCAGATCTGCGTGAACAGTAAACTTTCATGGAAATTATGTTCTTACTGGAAATAGATATGTGGAAACATTTTCTCTAGGGTAATCTATCATATGTCTAGGTTATGTATATGAAATTTCATAGAAAAATATTGAGTTTTGATAATTATTTGTTATTTTATAAGAAAACTGTGCAAATCTGTCAATTTGACAGATTCTATGTTTGTCAGTTAGAAATTTCATAATAAATCCAATACTTCGAATTTGAGTGATTGGAATATGTTTCTGGAACCCTAGGATGCATATTTTATTTATGGAATTAACCCCATACAATTTTAGTAAATAAAGAATTGTGGGTACTGATTTAAAGTTGCCTTCAAAACTGTGCTGGCAGATTTGAGTTTTCTGTCTTGGTTAAATTTTATAATTTTGTATAAACCTCAAATAGAGCTGTAAATTTTATGTGATGTACTAGACATATAATAGAATAATCAAATGAAATATCAAGGAAATTGGATAGTGAATGGATAGTTAAATTCACTGTTCAAATGGTCTGCCCTGTAGTGGGACAGAACCTTTATTACTTGAAAGAATGAGACTTTGACGAATTTATTCTTGCAATTGGATGGTTTATTTGAGTTGATATTTTATGTGCAGGTACAATTGCATGTTTATTGTATAGGTGAATTTTATTAGGCATTGATTTCACTATTTGGTATTATAAAGAAAGTTATGATCCATGTAACTATGGTTTTTGCATTAGTGCCTTAGAAACAATGTGTGATTGCTTGAAGTATGTTGTATTTGATGTTATAGTTATGAGGTTGGTTAGCCTTGGATGCCTTCAACATGTTGTTTGGGGTTTAGTAAGGGCTTAGTAAAGATTTTTTAAGTTAAATTAAGCGAGTGTTGATTAGCCTATTATGAGCTAAGGTTGACATCAAGTTGAAACTAAGATTAAGTTAAAGTTAACTTAACTCCTATACTTGATTTAGGATAATCAAGGGAGGATAGGTGAAGCGATCTGCTTAAGACTCTTGGAATCCAGCTTTTGGATTGAGGTAAGGAAATGTGCCATGAAAATTTAATAGTCCATGTTTTAAGAATATATCTATATATATTTTATCAATGCTTTCAGTAAACTCAGTTTGATATTTGTTTATAAAGAAAACGTGCATTAATTTAGAAACAGTTTTGAGTTAGTACAGTTAAAACAAATTTTAAAAGCAAGTTGTGGATATGTTATAAAGTTTAGCTTAGTAAGGCAAGAGAAAGATTGAAAGATAAAAAAGCATGATATGTTTTATAAACACCTAAAACAGTTTTGAGTGTGATGCCCTGTAAACTGATAACCCAAGGTCATGAGGGGATCGTATGCCCTAAAGACATGGCAGCAGGTCTTAAGGGATTTTATTCCCTGTAGACCGGCAACAAGTAAGGCCACGAGGGGTTGTATTCCCTAAAGATATGGCAACCCAGGCCACGAGGAGATTTTCGGATCTTTGTAGACTGGCAAGAAGGCCACGAGGGGTTTCATACCCTGTAGACATGGCACCAATAAGGTCACGAGGGGCAAAGTCTTAAAGATAAAGTACAGTTACATGTTCCATATAGTTTTGCTATATTATGCAATAGTATGAGATAAGTTTCTCTTCAGAACAGTTTCTCTTCAGAACAGTTTAAGGGAACATGTTTTATTTACATATAAAAGAATCATGCTATATGTTCAAATTTCAATAGTTATATTATGCCTTACAAGTTATCAGATATTATGTTCATCAGTATGAAACATATATGTTCAAGAAACTCATGAAATCATTTTAGCATGAAATGTTTATACGCAAGTCATATCTACAAAGATTATTCTGTTTATCATGCATTCATGCATACTGTTAAATCTTCATATCACGCCTCTTTTACTGAGCAGAGTGGATTACTCAGATTGCAAGAACATTTTATAGTACAACCAAGAGTCTCAGCATGGAGGAGCAAGTGTATTGGTATCTAGAACTAGTATTAAATGTTTTGAGTTTTTGTGTATATAAAGCAGGAGTAATGTATATGTTTAAATAATCTTCCGCTGTATTAAAGTTATTATGTCCACATATTGATGTATTTGTAATAACAGTTATAGATGCTTAGATTACTATCACTTCCTTTAGGTGAACTAGTATACTTATTTGTTTTGTAAAAGAGTATGTTTATAGTATTGGAAGTTCCCAACCCAAGAAGAAGTTAAAGAATCAGGACAAGAGAAAAGAAAAGAAAGAAGAAAAATTTATACTCCTTTTAGTTGGTTCATGTTAATATCAGGCACAGGCTTGGTATTAGTATGCCGGTCCGACTCCAAATTATATAAGGATTTGGGTTATGACACCTATTGTAAGCTCATCTTCTTGGGGAGAAACAACTTAGAATATGCACCCATGTACTTTAAGAAATGACACTTAAAAGAGTAGAAGTTTTCATATATATGGTAAAACCACACATTGTGTAACTCCATCGTTACTTGGGCTAAGGGAGCATCTGTATTACAAGGGCAAGCCGCATAAGACTAGGCAACTCATACCGTCCATTGAAATTATTTTTTTGATAAGAAGACTATGTCATTGAAAAATTAAGAGCTCAAAACATCCAAACGCTAGACATTCAACAAAACCTGGGGAATGTTCTCAAAATTGCACACAAAATAACTTGAGGAAGATGTAAGCTTAGCTACAGAGTGTGCTAAATTATTTCCATCCCTACGTGTCCAAGCGAAATTACAATATAGAAAACACCAAGCTAAGTGGCGAATATCCCCTACTATAGTGGAAATGGTCTAGTCACGTTGAGATGAAGGCTTTAGAAGAGTGTCTATAACAACTTTGGCATCTCCTTCCACAAGCACCTGATGATAATCGAAAAGAATAGCTTTGGTCTCTGCAACACCAGGATCCTCGATGCAGTCCGCTTTGGCCCATATTTTCAAAATCTCACCTTTGTCATTCCTTGCTACCTCTGCTAATGTTGCTCTAGCTGGAGAAACAGCTGCAACACAATTTAGTTTGATGACCCCTGAAGGTGGAGGTCTCCAAACAACAGTGTCTCTCGAACTGTCACCTTTAGGATCTGATGATCCAAGATTCTTGAATTCATAGACTCGATGCTCAAGCCCACGAACAATAGTAGGGAGCTGTGGTAACTCATTTCCATGAAGTGCCTTGTTTCTAAGGTTCCAAATTGTTTCCAAAGTGAGGGCCCAAACCAAGGAGCAATGGCTCTTCATACATGCATCCAGCCCTGAAAAGGAGGGTCCAAGACCCATTTAAGAATCTCTTGGGAATTAGCAACCTGAATAGCATCAGTTCTCATACTCCAGTTCACATCAAACTATATTGCACATGCCAAAGGACAGTCAAAGAATAGATGTCTTTCATTTTCAATGGTAACATTGCAAATAGGGCATTTCGTATCAGTTATGCCAAGTCTTCTAGCCAAATTAGATTTCAAAAGGAGAACATTGTTGTCAAGCTAACAGAAATGTAGAAAACAAAGTAAATGTGTATAGAAGAGGAAACTAGAATTACTTGTATTTCTTTCTTAATCAGATTACAAAGTATGTATTAATATTTATACCAAACTAATTGAGGCTTACAACTAAAACTGCTTAACAGAATTTTAACAAACTCTTAACAACTTCTACATAGCTTATCTAAATTCTATTAACAGCTAATTACAGCTATTATCAACAGCTAATTACAGCTGTTTAAGTGAACCAAGTAATCTGCACGTGGTCTTATTGTAGCTTCTGCAATTGTCTTCTGCTCTGCATCTTCTGCATTCTGCACTGCATGTTCTGCATTCTGCAATAGTCTCTGCTCTGTATGTTCTGCATTCTGCACTGCATGTTCTACATTCTACAATACTCCCCCTCAAGATGGAAGACACAAGTTGTGAACTCCCATCTTGTTAAGCAGACTGGAGAACAGTGGAAACCCCAAAGCTTTAGTCATGATGTCAGCCACCTGATGCTTATTTGGTACATGTAAGCTTCGAATTAAACCTTCTTGAATTTTATCTCTGACCAAGTGGCAATCTATTTCGATGTGCTTTGTTCTTTCATGAAAAACTGGGTTGGCAGCAATGTGTAATGCTGCCTGGCTATCAGAAAACAAAAGAGAAGCTTGAGCTTGATTAATTCTGAGATCAAACAGTAAAGTTTTGAGCCATATAACTTCACATACAGCTGAAGCCATTGCTCTATATTCTGCCTCGGCTGAGGATCTCGAGACAGTGGTTTGTTTCTTAGACCTCCATGAAACTAATGAACTACCTAAGAACACACAATAGCCAGTAGTGGATCTTTTTGTGTCAGGGCAGCCTGCCTAATCTGAATCAAAGAAGGCCTTAACATGTAGGTCAGAATCTGAGGGATATAGAAGACCTTGGCTGGGAGCTCCTTTGATATATTGGACTATATGTTGAGCTGCTTTAAGATGAGAATCTCGAGGGTGCTCCATAAACTGACTTAATCTATGAACAGAGAACACAATGTCTGGTCTGGTCATTGTGAGGTACATTAATCGGCCTATGAGTCTTCTATATACAGTAGGGTTTGGAAGTAAAGATCCTTCACCTTTGGAAAGCTTCAAATTCTGATCCATTGGGCATCTTGCTGGTTTACAACCCAACATACCAGCATCTTCCATAATTTCAAAGGCATATTTTCTTTGTGAAACAGAAATTCCCTTTGATGATCTTGCAATTTCAAGACCTAAAAAATATCGAACTGGTCCCAAATCCTTGAGTTTGAACTGACTGTCCAAATAAGTCTTGAGCTGAGCAACAGCAGTGGCATCATTGCTGGCAATTAGGATATCATCAACATATACTAAAAGTGCAATGAAGCATGAGCCATGTTGCTTGGTGAAGAGAGAGTAGTCAGCTTTGGATTGGGTAAAGCCATGTTGGAGCAAAGTAGTGGAAAACTTTGAGAACCACTGCCTAGAGGCCTGTTTCAAACCATACAATGACTTTTGGAGTTTACAAACAATAGATGGAGAGTGAGACTGCTCCCCCTTGCTGTGAAATCCAGGTGGAAGGGTCATGTATACCTCCTCATCAAGCTCCCCATGGAGGAAAGCATTATTGACATCAAGTTGGTATAAGACCCAACCCTTCACAGCAGCAATAGCAAGTAAGCATCTAACAGTGACAAACTTTGCAACAGGTGAAAATGTTTCAAAGTAATCAAAACCTTCTTGTTGGTTGTAGCCTTTAGCAACAAGTCGAGCCTTGTACCTCTCAAGGGTACCATCTGATCTAAGCTTGACCTTATAAACCCATATGCAACCAATGGGGGTCTTGCCAGGTGGAAGAGGTGTAAGGGACCATGTTTGGTTAGTCTCTAAGGCTGTAATTTCTGCAGTCATGGCCTCACACCAGTGAGGAGACTTGCTGGCTTCTTTGTAAGTGGAAGGCTCTCGGATGGTAGAGGCAATGAGGGCAAAGGATTTATATTGGGAAGACAATTTGGAATAGGACAAAACATGAGACAAAGGATAAGAGGTTGAAGAAGTAGTACCTGGAACCATTGTGGAGGATGAGCAAGGATCAAAAGAAGCATGATTGCAGTGATAGTCTTGCAAGTAACCAGGAGGTTTATGAATTCTTTGAGAAATTCTGATGGAGGGAACATATGTAGTAGGTTGAGGGTTATGTGGAGGTTGAGGGGTAGGTTGTAAAGCTACTGGTGGTGGCATTGTGAAAATAGCATCAACACAAGGCTGAGGAAAGACAGCAGAAGGCATATCAGGTAACTGAATGGACTGATTTGAGGAAAACTGAGGTTGAGGCTTGTGTTGGTGAAAAGGGAAAATGGTTTCATGAAAGATAACATCTCTAGACACAAAGATTTGATGGGTTTTAAGATCTAAGAGCCTATATCCTTTGGTTCCAAAAGGATAACCAAGCATAAGACATTCCCTAGATCTAGGAGCAAATTTATGCCTATTATGAGAAAGAGTTGCTGCATAACACAAAGAACCAAAGACTTTAAGGTGAGAATATGTTGGAGTTATCTTAAACAAAGCTTCATAAGGAGATTTGTTATTGATAATAGGAGATGGAATGCGATTGATAAGGTATGCTGCAGTGAGGACACAATAACCTCAATATGGGAGAGGCAAATGAGCTTGAAATCTTAGAGACCTTGCAACAGTTAAGAGGTGTTGATGTTTCCTCTCAACAATGGAATTTTGTTGAGGTGTTCCTACACAACTAGTTTGATGTAGTGTACCTTGTTGAGCGTAAAAATCTGCCATATCAAACTCAAGACCATTATCTGATCTAAGGATTCTAATTAAGGCAGAAAACTGAGTTTGAACAAGTTTAAAGAAAGATTGCAACAAGCCACGAGTTTCAGATTTTAATTTCATGAGAAATATCCATGTACATCGTGTGCAATCATCTACTATGGTAAGGAAATACCGTTGATTATTGACAGTAGGAACATGAAATGGTCCCCAAATGTCACAATGGATCAAATCAAAAGGAGAAATGGAGACATGAACACTAGTCGGGAAAGGCAATCTTTTCATTTTTGACAAGTGACAGATATTACAGTGTTGAGATACAGAAGGAACAGCCAAGTTATTTATGACATGGCTTAACAATTGTAAACGAGAAAGAGAAGGATGGCCTAGCCTATGATGCCAAACATCAAAACCATCTTTATTGGTATTGGAATTCAAAGCTAAAGAAACATTACAGGGAACTGAAAGTCTTGGTTTAGTTTCTGTAACTTGCAAAATGTATAGCTCATGCTTCCTCTTAGCCAAGCCAATCCTCTTCCAATTGGTAAGGTCCTGTATACAATAGAATTTAGAGAAGAAAAGCACACAACAAGGTATGGAGTCTGTGAGTTTAGTGACTGATATGAGATTAAAGGAGAAGGCTGGTACACAAAGTACATTAGTAAGGATCAAAGTTTGTGTAATCTGCATAGAACCAGTGTGTGTAGCTAACACTCTTTGTCCATTAGGTAAGTGTATATAGCTGTGAATTGTGGAAGTAATAGAAGTGAAACTTGATAAGGAGTACACCATGTGATCAGTGGCTCCTTTATCAATGATCCATTCATTTTGAGACAAAAAAGGTCGATGTGAAGGCTGGACAGAAAAAACTGAATGTCTAGGAATGAAATTTGGGAAAGAAGAATGATATATACCTGACAAGAACTGAGAAGAAGCTGTGGCAACTTGATGAGGAGTGGATGAAGAAGCCTCAGACTGAGATGATGCAGGTGGTGGTGTTTGAGGTGGAGGTACTGCATTT
Source organism: Fagus crenata (assembly GCA_014362285.1). Classification (NCBI taxonomy): domain Eukaryota; kingdom Viridiplantae; phylum Streptophyta; class Magnoliopsida; order Fagales; family Fagaceae; genus Fagus; species Fagus crenata. The sequence continues at coordinate 31,853 of BKZX01028613.1, forward strand.
AAAGAAGCCTGGGAGGACAGTAAGGCAAGCAACTGTTGGCATTGAGCTTGTGTAATAGGCATGTGTGGTTCTTCAAGTACAGAAACTTGATTGGCAGCATGTGCATTGCCACGGGATTTGTAACCAGGTGGAAAGCCATGGAGCTTGTAACACTTATCCACAATATGCCCTGCAACACCACAGTGACTGCACATTGGCCTATCCTTCTTCCCAAATTGGCCTCTGCCTCCATAGTTATGTCTAGGCATCTCAGATCTGGTATAAAGAGCTATAGAGTCACCATTAGCAGTCATGGATGGAACTCCTATGCCTCTTTGCCTCTCTTCTTGCACAACTAATGAAAAAACCTTATTCATAGCTGGCAGAGGCTCCATCATCAGAATCTGAGCTCTGACATTGGCAAAACTGTCATTAAGCCCCATTAAGAACTGCATCACGTTCTCATGTTGCTTATTCTCAGTCAAAATCTTCAATGCTCCACAAGAACAAGGAGGAAAAGACCTATAATTGTTCAATTCGTCCCAAAGACTCTTCAACTTGGTAAAGTAAACACTTACATTGCACTGATCCTGAGTCAGAAAAGAGATAGCTTTCTAAATCTCAAAGACTCGTAGACCATTCCCTTGTGCAAATCATTCCTTCAGGTCCTCCCACATTTCTTGTGCTGTGTTGGCATATATCACACTTGAAGCAATATCCTTGGAGACTGAATTCAGTATCCAGGAGATCACCATTGTATTACAGCGAGTCCAAAGATTGAATGATGGAAGAGTTTCATCATTTGGTGCAGTGATTATTCCATTGATGAAACCAATCTTGTTCTTTGCTGTGAGGGCCATGATCATTGATCTTGACCAAGTGTTGTAGTTCTCACCAGAAAGTGGCTGAGACACCAGTATCGTGCCTGGACTGTCACCATGGTGAAGGAAAAGCTGGTTTGTGGATTCATCTCGTTGAAGAGGAGATGAGCCACTACTGCCAGGGATTGCGGAAGCATCATTGGCCATTGTAGGCTCTGATACCATAACAGAAATGTAGAAAACAAAGTAAATGTGTATAGAAGAGGAAACTAGAATTACTTGTATTTCTTTCTTAATCAGATTACAGAGTATGTATTAATATTTATACCAAACTAATTGAGGCTTACAACTAAAACTGCTTAACAGAATTTTAACAAACTCTTAACAACTTCTACATAGCTTATCTAAATTCTATTAACAGCTAATTACAGCTATTATCAACAGCTAATTACAGCTGTTTAAGTGAACCAAGTAATCTGCACATGGTCTTATTGTAGCTTCTGCAATTGTCTTCTGCTCTGCATCTTCTGCATTCTGCACTGCATGTTCTGCATTCTGCAATAGTCTCTGCTCTGTATGTTCTGCATTCTGCACTGCATGTTCTGCATTCTGCAATACAAGCCTCATAGAAACATCTTAACTCTCATGCATTTTCAACCTCCAAAGTTTTTTCCAACATAGATCCTGGGTGAATGGTTGTCTACTTTCTTTGGAAGTTCTATAGGCTGACTTCACTGTAAAATTTCCTTTTGCCTCCTTAATCCATACTAACTCATCAAGTTTGGGGAACTGTGGAATTTGATTTTCAAAAGGGCCTCCACTAACTCATCTTCGAACACTTCGATTAGACTCTTTTTTTTCCTATTTTTATGAATGAGAATTCTTTATTGAAATGGAATGATCACAAAGTAAACAACACGTGGGCTTTTATTGTTATCGCTTCATTTATTGTTTGTACTAACGTTGGGCTTTTAACCTATAGTGCAGATCAACCCAATTAGCTCATAGTAGCAAGCCCATTGCCAAGAAACTTCCTTTAACTTCAGTCCCCCTTATTGCAGAATGAAGTGTTTCTATGGCAAACTTCAAATCTGTTATGAAGAAGGCCATTGCGATATTGCCCTTTTATTTCTGACCTTTCTAACATTAGGCTTTTGTCATAACAGTGATATCTAGGCCAGCCCAACTCAAGAACAACAGAATCAAATCTGGCATCAAAGGCTTGGACTTGGGTCTTGCATCATCAAAAAACTGGCACGTATGGTACGTTGTAATGGTTATTACACTGTAATAGAAATTAGTATTACAAGAAATAAAAAAAGTTGTAGTGTAATAACTATTACCATTCATCTGTTTGGTGACAACACATGAATAGAACCCTGAATATGTATTCTATATTTTACTACAACAAGATTAATATATAAGTATTGCTTATTATACGAGTATTAATAATTTTAAAACATTTTGGAGACTTGGATTTTGAATGTTATATATATATATACATATATGTGTGTGTGTGTGTGTAGAGAGAGAGAGAGAGAGAGAGAGAGAATTTAAAAAAAAAAAGTTGTAGTTAACTATGGTTTTTCGAATTTTTTAATTTTTTTTTTTAGTTATTACGTGATCTAAAGAATAGCTATTTACGCCAATTTTTGTAAGAAATAGTTATTCCTCATTTTGAAGAATAGTCATTCCTAAGGAATAGCTATTAATTCCCTATAATGAAAGTTTAACTAAACAACCGAATAATTATTCCTTAAGAATAATTATTACATTACAAGACCTATTACAGTGTACCAAACGTGCCCTAATAAGAAACTCGGCTACAAGATGGGGTAGGCAGTGTCATGACCCAAATCCGTAATATGATTCGGAGTCAGATCAGCATACTAATACTAAGCCTGTGCCTGATATTAACACGAACCAACTAAAAGGAGTATAAAAATTTTTCTTCTTTCTTTTCTCTCATCCTGATTCTTTAACTTCTTCTTAGGGTTAGGAACTCCCAATATTGTATTACAAACGAATGAGTATACAAGTCCACCTAAAGGAAGTGATAGTTGTCAAAGCATATATAGCTGTTTATACAAAATACATCAGTATGTGGACATAATAACTCTAATACAGCGGAAGACTATTTAAACCTATACATCACTTCTACTTTATTTTTATAAAAATTCAAAACATCTAAGACTTGTTCTAGGTATCACAAACTTGCTCCTCCATGCTGAGACTCATGGCTGCACTATAAAATGTTCCTGCAATCTGAGCAATCCACTTTGCTCAGTAAGGGAGGCATGACATGAAGATTTAACAGTATGCATGAATGCATGATAAACAGAATAATCTTTGTGGATATGACTTGTGTATAAAGAGTTCATACTAAAATGATTTTATGAGTTTCTTGAACATATGTGTTTCATACTGATAAACATAATATCTGATAACTTGTAAGGTATAATATAACTATTGAAATCTGAACATATAGCATGATTTCCTTTATATGTAAACTAAAACATATTCCCTTAAACTGTTCTGAAGAGAAACTTATCTCATACTATTGCATAATATAGCAAAACTATATGGAACATGTAACTGTACTTTATCTTTAAGATTTTGCCCCTTGTGACCTTACTGGTGCCATGTCTACAGAGGTATGAAAACCCTCATGGCCTTCTTGCCAGTCTACAAAGATCTGAAGATCCCCTCGTATCCTGAGTTGCCATATCTTCAGGGAATACAACCCCTCGTGGCCTTACTTGTTGCCGGTCTACAGGGAATAAAACCCCTCGAGACCTGCTGCTATGTCTTTAAGGCATACGATCCCCTTGTGGTCTTGGGTTGTCAGTCTATAGGGCATCACACTCAAAACTGTTCTAGATGTTCATAAAACATATCATGCTTGTTTATTTTTCAATCTCTCTCTTGCCTTACTAAGCCAAAACTCATAGCATATCCACCACTTGCTTCTAAAATCTGTCTTAACTGTACTGACTCAAAACTGTTTCTAAATCAATGCACATTTTCTTTATAAACAAGTATCAAACTGAGTTTACTGAAAGTATTGATAAAACATATAGATATATTTTTAAAACATGGACTATTAAATTTTCATAACACATTCCCTTACCTCAGTCCAAAAGCTGGATTCCAAGAGTCTCAAGCAGATTGCTTCACCTATCCTCCCTTAATTATCCTAAATCAAGTATAGGAGTTAAGTTAACTTCAACTTAATCTTAATTTCAACTTGATGCCAACCTTAGCTCATAATAGCCTAATCAACACTTGTGATCTTAATTCGCTTAATTTAACTTAACAAATCTTTACTAAGCCCTTACTAACCCCAAACAACAAGTTCAAAACATTCAATTCAACCAAAGTGGAAATTCTAAATCAACACACAACATTCTGCTATAGCAACAACAGTCACCTGGTTGAAAACATTTCTTTGGTGTACTAAAGAGTAGAAACAAGGCATACAAAATTCACTCATATAATATAAATACCAAATACTATGCACGCAAGAAAATCCAACTTAAATCAATCAACCAATATCAAGAAACAATTCTCCAAAAATCCATGATTTACAAGTTTGCTGTAACATATCCCCTGCTATACAGCCCACTTCTAAGCCTTATATGACCAACCAAAATCTGTAATAATATTATGATATTTTATAGGGGAATACCCATATATGTGTAGCATATGCCCCTAAATTTTCAGCTCAATTTGAATTTTTTACAATTCATTAAAATTATCACAAGTAAGTAATCTCAATTCTGTCAACCAGCCTACTTCAGCAAGGTGAACACAATTCCAAACATCATTTTCACTTATCAAAACAAATCCTAATTGCCTGAAACTTTACAGAGACCACCAAAAATATATCTATCACATGACATAAAAATTTCCAGGCTAAATAATAAAACTAGAATTTACTAAAAATAATCTAAACTAGTATACCCAAATCTGTCAGCACAGTCTTGAAGGTGATTTTAAATCTGTACCCGCAATTCATTATTTACTAAAATCAGATGAGGCTAATTCCATCAAGAACATATACATCCTATGATTCCAGAAATATACTCCAATCACTCAAATTCCAAATATTGGATTTATTATGCAATTTCAAACCGATAAACACAGAATCTGTCAAATTGACAGATTTGTACAGTTTTCTTGTAAAATAACAAATAATTATCAAAACTCAATATTTTTCTATGAAATTTCATATACATAACCTAGACACATGATATATTACCCTAGAGAAAACCATTTCCTCATATCTATTTCCAGTAAGATCAGAATTTCCATGAAAGTTCACTGTTCACGCAAATCTGACAGAGCAATAAAATTTCCAGCAACTACCACTTCAAATCCCACATGCATGTCCATAAAAATTCATTTTCCCTTACCCAAAATCATATTTCTACAAACCCATAACCTCAAAGTGTAAGAATTATGAAGATCAACCAACAATTTCAACTATACCCATTTCAAAACTTGACTAGAATCATAAACCCTTACCTAGCTTATGATTTCTTGAAGGAGAAGAGCTAGACTCTTTCTCTAACTCAAATCGTGGAGGAAGATGAGAGGAAACAAATATTTGTTTCCTCCCCCTTAGCTGCTGGACCCGTGGGGTGCAAGAGGGAGAAGAGAGCATTTGTGTTCTTCTTCCTTTCTTTTGTCTATGTTAGAGAAATGAGGGACATCAAAGGGTGGGGTTGGTTTTTGTTAAATGTAGGGCCGGCTAGATCGGGGAAATTTAGTGGGAGTGATTTTCTTTTTGTTTTTATTTTTATTTTCAGCAAGTTGACAATTTTTTTACTTAACTAGACTTAAGTTTAGGTTGTCTCTTTACTAAACTTAACTAAGTTGCTAACCATGATATTACACTACTTGATATTATACCATTTCTATATATATATATATATATATATACATATTACTATCATTTTAATGTCAATGTAATATAATATTATCACTTACTCAAACTATATGTTATATCCATTTTAATAATTTACCATATAAATTATTAAACCTATAGTCCTTTTGTGACTTAGTACTAATATAATTAATTTTAACACTAGGTGGTGCGGGGCATCACAGGCAGCTTTTAGCAAGCTCTTATTTTAAGGTTTACTCTGGGTTTGTAGAAGTTTATTCTTCGTATTTTTACTGAATGTTTCTGCCTTGCCTAAATCAGGTCAAGGGATGAGTATATTTATATTGACAAAATAATGATAAGTACAATAGATGTTGAGATAAATACAAAGTGAAACTGAGCTCCTATTAATCCAGTTGTTATCTGTTTGTTGCTGCTTGAGGAATATCTTCTGTTGAGGATTGCTGTTGAGCTTTATCTTTAACACTCCCCCTCAAGCCCAACGGTATAGGGAGAACGTTGAGCTACCGTTGAGCTTGGTCCGAAGTAAGGCAAACCGAGAGGAGGAGATAGGCTTGGTGAGCAAATCAGCTAGCTGATCCTGACTGGAAATAAAGCGAACTGAAAGTTGCTTGGCAGCAACCATGTCGCGAACAAAATGGAAATCAATCTCCACATGTTTGGTGCGTGCATGAAAAACCGGATTTGAGGATAAATAGGTGGCACCAATGTTATCACACCAAAGTACATGAGTAGACCGAAGTGGTAATCCAAGCTCATGGAGTAAGGACTGAAACCACTTGATTTCAGCAGTAGTGTTGGCAAGGGCTTTATACTCAGCCTCTGTGCTAGATCGGGCAACAGTGGCTTGCTTCCTACAGCTCCATGAAATGAGATTTTTGCCCAAGAAAACACAAAAGCTGCCAGTGGAGCGACGGTCATCCTTGTTGCCAGCCCAATCAGCATCAGAAAATGCTTGAAGGTCTAAGCATGAGGATTTGAATATTTGAAGGCCATAGGTGAGAGTATGCTTGAGATAACGCAGGAGACGTTTGACTGACTGCCAGTGGAGAAGAGTGGGCTTGTGCATGAA
>BKZX01028614.1:0-14531 GCA_014362285.1 Fagus crenata
TCATCACTTAGAAGTGTGATTGAGCGAACTTTTGGAGTGTGGAAGAATAAATGGAGAATTTTAAGGCAAATGCCATCTTATGATATTGAGGACCAAATAAATATTGTAGTTGCTACTTGTGTCTTGCATAATTTTATTAGAATACATGACAGGGAAGATAAGGGATTTAAGCGGGATGAATTGGGAAGCAATGCTGATGAAGGAGGTGAGTATAGTAGTAGTCAAGAAAACATGGAGAATATACATCACGAGGAGATAAAAGTTATTCGTGACAACATAGCTCGGTCCATTTGCGGGTTATAAAAAATATTTTTATTATTTCCTATTTTTTATGTATTAGTTGGTATTTTTTTCTTCTTCTTAAACTTATTAGTTAATATGGATTTTATTGGGTGTGAACAATTTTAATGGATTTTTTTTTCTTTTATCATTTTTATTATATTATTATTATTATTATTATCATTTTTATATTTAGTAACAAAATATTGTTATTATTGTTAAAATTTGTAAGCATTTGAAAAATTGCACTATAACTTAACATTATAGTCAAGTTCTTTTTGGTCATTTGTACCCGAAACAACAGTTTTAGATTAAAATTAACCAAACGCTCAATTGACAGAAACAACACTTTTTCATTAGTTTTGCCAAACGCTTAATTGTGATTTTCAAAATCGTGTTTTCAAAATCGTGACTTTAAAACCGCACTTTTTAAAAAACGCACTTTTTCAAACAGCTAACCCAAACCCACCCTTAATCTTATGTAAATATTGGGATAAATTAGATTAATTAGATTCTATTGTTCTATACTTTTCTATTTTAATTTTATTAAATTTTACTTGTTAGTTAGGTACTATTTTAGTTTTGTTACATGTTATTTTGATTGTTATTTGTTTTTTGGCTGTAAAGTATTTGTTGTTATTTTTATTTTTATTTTTTTATTTTTTACTATATGGCTCCTCGAAAATATGAATTAGAGATTTTATCAATTGAAAAAAACATGTTAGAGAAAATTGATTACAAAAGTTTGATAAAAAATTTTGCATCTAAAAGAGCAAGAAAAACGAAATTCTAGTAAAAAAAAAATCATAGATATTAATTTAATTTAGTATTGAATGGTTAAAAAAAAAAAGAAAAAAAAAAAGGCCGCAATATAAGATTTGGCTTGAGGCCCCCAAAAAGTTTGGTATGACTTTGCCTAAGGGTCCTTCCAAATATCAATAGCAGCACCATCACCCACAATAAAGCAAGCCCCTCTTTCAATAATCTTCTTTTGTCTTTCAATGGCTTTCCAAGTTTGGGAGGCAGGCTTGGGGGCTTCCCTATCCATCATTGCGTCTGAGTTAGGGTCCATTTGGATTAGTTGTTTAAAAAAGTGCATTTTTTAAATATAACGTTTTTAAAATATGCGTTTTGAATTATATTGGTCTAAAATTGCTGTTTCAAATGTAATTTACCAATAAGGACTTAATTTTGATAGCAATGAAAGTTCTGCGTTTTGATTAGACTAAGCTTAGAAGCTTCTGCCCAGCGTGTCTTCGCTACCACCGAAGCTTTTTGTTGCGACGGCTTTCTCCATTGTCGAGAAGTGGCAGTGGCTGACGAGCAATGCATGGATGGTCAGGGAGGTGAGGGTTTTTGTTCATTTAAAGTTGATGTTTTTGTCATTAAGAAATTGCTTAAGGGTATTTTAGATATTGACACTCTAAAAAATAGGGGTGCGAAAACGTGATCTATGCTTTAAAAATGATGTTTTCAAAAAAGCTACCCAATACCACCGATTTTAAAACACAATTTTTGGCGTTTTTAAAATTGCAATTTGTTAAAAATCGCTAAGCCAAACACAAGTGATTTCACGTTTTTGTTTGAAAACGTCCGTTTTCTCCTATCAAACGCGGGGCCAAACTCACCCTTAGTCAGAGGTGGTCCTGGGCAAGGGCGAGGTGGGCGACCGCCCTAGGCCTCACCTCAAAATTAGGCCTCATCCTAAAAAGTTTTAAAACCCTTATAATTTTGAAAGGCCTAAATAATAATAATAATAATATAACCCTATACAAAAAAATTAAAAAGGCCCATCTATTTTAAACAAACCTTTTAAAATAAGCCCAATGATAATTTATTTCTTCTAGCCCAAGTTCTAAAATTATGTAACCCTAAAAGAAGTAAAAGTAAGTAAACTTACCGTCATTACTTTGACAAACCTAACTTCAAAAATCATTCACTTATATTCTCTTATTCTCTAACTCTCTGACTCTTTACCGTTTACACCACACTTTTATTCTTCTATCCTAGTATTCTCATCTCTTACTCTCTAATCTTTATTTCTTTTATTACTCTCTCATCTTATTCTGAAAGTGAAAAGTTCAAATCTCCATCAAATTTGAGTTTTGATTTTTGAGGTATGTATTTAATACATTTTTTATATAATAGTTTATGAGTATTTTATTTTTATATATAATTTTTATTACTCTGTTATTAACATCTAGCAATTTTATTTTTTTTCTTTTTTAGGTTTTATACATTGTATCCAAATGCATCTATGCATATAGAATATTATTGACTATACTTGTCACAGTCGCGTCAGTTAAAAGAAGTTTTTCAAAGTTAAAATTATTAAAATCTTACTTGCGATCAACTATGTCACAAGAAAGATTAAATGAATTAGCCATATTATCTATTGAACAATATTTGTTAGAGAATATTAAATATAAAAGTTTAATTAGTAATTTTGCAGTACAAACTATGCATAGAGATATTTTTCGATGATTTTTATTTTTATTTTTTATATAAGGCCTCTTTTTTTTGGATCGCCCCAGGCCTCATAATTCCCAGGGCCGGCGCTGCCCTTAGTGTACAACAACATAGGACTATGGTTCCAGCAAAAAAAACACAACATAGGACCATGGAGAATTTAGATGTGACAGATTAAGAAATCGTAAAACTTCCCTTTTATTTTATGTTTTAAAATAGTTTGTAAATCAAATTATAAAAGCACATGTCAGTGGGGCTCATCCATCTAGAATCCTAAAACTATTGTTTCCAATCAGGATTTGGTTGTGCATTATAACAGAAGCAAAGTCAACATAGAGTACCTGCATGCATTGCACAGCTACCCATAAAATCATAACTGAATTTGTTCACGTACCATATATTTTAAATTCAGCCCATGAGGGTGACATATGCATTGTCATCCACCACAACATCATGCCACACTTTTGGCATCATTTTCAAACTTCTATTTTTGGATCTCACCTGCCCATATTTGACTTTGTTGTTACCAACAAACACTCTAGTGGCCACGAAACTCTATGATTATATGCATATCTAGCTGTGGGTTTTGATCTCATGATCATCCTCCACCTAGTACTAAAAGGATGAGTTACTATTTCAGTCAAAACTCATTGCTAATGGTACGTAAGAGAACTTGCCCCATAGTTTCCACCGATGAATAAGCTTGTGTAACATGTTTTGTCCTTCATACTAATTACTTACAGGCGATATCATTGTTTTAGCGATAATTTACATTCACAACATAGTATTAAAATTTTCAAATCTATATTAATGCAGAATACGTGAATGTTTAATTTAATTCAAATTTTAGAAAAACGTATTAACATTTTCTATGAAAGATGAAAATGATAGAAACTTAAATGGAAATAGTACGGTTATATTATGAGTTTAACTATAAACTGAAATATTGGTTATATATGTTAAATTAATTCTTTTTTAAAATTTCAATTGAACTTTATCTTTAATTATGTTGTTTTAATATAATGTTGTAAGATGTTATCAAAAAGTAAACCAACTATTTTATGATATTAATTAAGCATTTAATATATTAAATATATATATCTTCAACCTTTTGTAGTAATTTCAAGCAAGGTAATAGAAAAAAAAAATCATACTATTCAATTTCTTATGTTATTAAATGCATAATATTTTTTTTACAAGTATAATACACGAAAACATTTAATGCGATTATTATATTTCTAAATTAAAAAAACGTGTATTTTTTCAAGGTATTTGGATTTCGAATGGTAATATATTCTTTTTCAAAAAAATAAGTATGTACATGTATAATGTATTATACAATTATCATTTTTACATGTATAATGTATTATACAATTATCATTTTATCAAAAGTATTGCTAATATATTATTCCAACTGGTTACTCAGCCTATTTAAATATGAATTCATGCTTGGCTTCCAATTCATAACACAACCGTTTTTGGTTCATCCCTCCTATCTTGCTTCATCTTCTTCTACCTTTGCTCTCTTCCTATCTCATTTGCTTATCCCTTAAAAGTTTTCATTGTCAATAGAAAGGGTGCTTAAGATGTGGTATGTGGTATGTATTCTATTGTTAACATTTGTGCAATCTCCAGTTCATGGAGAACAGCAAGTACCTTGCTACTTCATCTTTGGAGACTCGCTAGTTGATAACGGTAACAATAATGGCCTTGCAACAATGGCTAAAGCTAATTACCCACCATATGGAATTGATTTTCCCAATGGGCCAACAGGAAGGTTTTGCAATGGCCGAACCATGGCTGATTTCATAAGTCTCTTTTTTTACTAAGCAATTTTATTACTTCTGCTATGTTGAAGTTCTTTTATTCTTTCTTTTTCTTTCATTTGATAGACTAACTTGGAAGTTTTCTAACATGTGAAGGAGATCTTAAGTCTTGGACTCTTGGGATAGTAACGCCACACAACACTAAGGATGCCTTTGGTACATTGGATGATCATAAATCAATATTTCAACTAATAGAAGAAGTTAGAATAGAATAATTTAAGCCAAAATACACTGTTAGTTTCTAACATTTACGTATTTTATGTTTTGTCCCTGGAGTTTTGAATGAGTGTTTTAGTCGTCGAGTTTAAAAAAGGAGCACTTTTAATCTTTGAAGATTCAAATGAATGTTTTAATCCCTAAAGTTTCAAAAAATGAACCCTTTGGTCCCTTCGTGTCTAACAAAGTAATGACATATATATCAATGTATAGTCCTTCCCTCCAAGCTTTTTAGTAAAATTGTCAAAAATTTGGCAATTTATACTAAAAGGACTTTAAGGAAAGCCCTTTTATTCTATTAGAGATACCCTAAGCATAAGGCCTTATGGCAGGGTTTGTCATTAATTTTGAGCAAGACAAGTCAAAATAGGGATTGGTGTTTCTTCATCCAAGTTAATTTAGTCTTCAAGTCATTTGACTTGTTATCAAGAACTTTGTAACTCAATTGTCGTTGCATGTTCTCTTTTATAAGGAGAGGGTTCAAATCTCTACTCTGACAACTACCGAATTATTGAAAGAAAAGAAGTCATTTGACTTGTTGGCAAGCTAAGTTAATGCAATTAGTTCGGCTTTCTTTTGTTTTAGCCCTAGATCTTCTAATGGGCTGACTCATAATATTACTCGTTAGACTTCTTTTTGTAACTCTTGGGGGCCCCAACTTATCAGCTCCATTCCCTTATTGGCCTTTGTCGATGATGTTGATGGGTTCCCCTTGGCTTTTTTTCTTAATATATTATCTTATTTACCAAAAAAGAAAATAAAAAAAAGAATGCAATTTCATTGTTACTATATATGTTTCTCAGAATTGTCAGCTGATTAAATGTGCACTTTCTAATTATAGCTGAACTTCTTGGGTTTGACAATTATATTCCGTCCTACGCAACTACAAGAGGCCAAGACATACTCAAAGGAGTGAATTATGCATCCGGTGCAGCTGGAATTCGCAGTGAATCTGGACAACAAATGGTAACATACTATCACTATCCTAACCTATTAAGACAACCTTTGCATAAAACAAGGGATGAGGATGTAATAAAAAAATGCTTTGTGCACGATAATATACATTTTTTTTTTTATGTATGTCACAGGGTGCTCGCATTAGCATGGGCAAGCAGTTACAAAATCACCTTATTACAATTACACGCATTGCTGATATATTCAGAGACAAGAACGTAACCGGGAATTACCTAAGCAAGTGCATATATTCAGTCGGAATGGGCAACAATGATTACATCAACAACTACTTCATGCCACAGTATTATCCAACAAGTCGTCTCTACACCCCAGAGCAATATGCTAATGTTCTTATTAAACAATATTCTCAACAATTAAGGGTTGGTGCATTCTTTCTGTGACTTTGTATATATGAGTTATTATTGTTTGATTTTGAGGATTTATTAGACTTGGCCTTTTTCTTGAAGTCAGGCTTTGTACAAACTTGGAGCAAGGAAGGTAGCTCTTTTTGGGTTGGGTCAAATAGGTTGTGCTCCATTTGAAATTTCTAGGTATGGCACAAATGGGTCATCGTGCGTACATTTCATTAACAATGCAGTCCAACTTTTTAACAACAGGCTTAAATCACTCATTGATGATCTCAACAACAGTCTTAGTGGTGCAAAATTTATTTATGTGAACTTTTTCGGTATCGCTTCAGGAGATGCTTCATCTGTTGGTAAATATAGACTCAAACTTTTACAATTTTACTACTTTTTCTTCATATTCATGATCAAACAATTCTCTTTTAGTAAGTCTAAATGACAACAAAAATTCATAATTAATTTTACAATTACTAAGGTGACAGATTATTAGTGTACAATAAAAATGATATCAGTTATGATCTTATGTGAAGCTGATGTTGCATTAATCACAATCTGTCACTTTAACAGTAGTTGTGAAATTTATTGTGTCCATAATATTACTAATTTTCATTTCATATTAATAAGTGGGATAGTAAAAGTGATATTATCATGAAAAGTGGCCTATGGGATATGATGGCAATGGGTGTTGAGAAGTGCACCGAGTTTATAAGTCAAGATATATCAAGGACACTAGTGGCATTCTGGTAGGAAATCTTTGTATCTTTTAAGAAAAAAAGGTTAATGTGTTAGTGATCTTGTTGTCAATTTCAGGTCTTACAATCACCAACAAGCTGTGCTGTGAAGTAAAGAGTGGAATGGTAACATGTGTACCTCTAAGCATTCCATGTAGTAACAGGACTGAGTACTTGTTTTGGGATATGTTGCATCCTACCGAGGCTTTCAATTTTTTCATTGCAGGAAGAGCATACAATGCTCAGTCTCAGTCTGACACATACCCAATTGACATTCGTCACCTAGCAGAGCTCTAAGGAAGGAAATGACAGTTGCAACAATAGATGGAAATAAATTTCATATGCAAGTTATTCTTTCAAGGATCTGTACTCATGGAGATCATGCCTACTTATGTACTTTAGCTACTAGATCTTTTTTCTTTTTTTTTTTGACGAAAAGATAAATAAAAGAAGTGAAAAAGCCTCCGTTGGGCCTACTTGATTGATCCAAGGAAATGTTTTCCTTCATAGATGTGGAATTGTTACTTATAAAAAATAATTACGCCTCGAAGTGTTGGTCTGCATATATACATGGGTTACATAGTGTCAAGAATGCATACAATTTTTCCAAGAGCTTGTCGGGCCTTGGAAAGGAAGGTATATGGATTTTCAAGATAATATTAACAGAATTGTCATCAAACAAATCTTTCAAAATTGGCAAGTTCCAAGTACTGGTGCTTTGGTTAATAAGGCATGCCACCACAAGGTTAACAGGTTCCAATTCACCTTTAGCAAGGGGTTTGAAGTTTGGAAGCCAAGGCACCCAGGGGCAGGGCCGGCCCACCTATAAAGCCATTTAAGCAATAGCTTGAGGCTCCCAAAATTGGGAAGGCCCCAATATTTTAAAAGCCCGTCTTATATAGCCCATTAGGTCATTAAAAAACACAATTTTTTTTTTCCCAGCTAAGGCAGTAGCCGCACAAGATTTCTCTCTCTCTCTCTCTCTCTCTCTCTCTCTCTCTCTCTATACACACATCTCATGCCTAGCCCCTCAACGTCTTTTTCTCTCTTTCTCTCACTGCATTCAATTTCTCAACGTCTCTTTCTCTCACTTTCTTCAATTTCTCTTCTATCGTTCTACGTATCTCTCTCTTCCTCTACCAGTGAAGGTCTTTATACATATTGCTCTCTCTCTCTCTCTCTCTCTCTCTCTCTCTCTCTCTCTCTCTCTCTTTACGTATTTCTCTCTCTTCCTCTCTTCATACGCATGCCTCTCACTTTCTCTCTTTAAAAAGGTTTCTTTCTCTCACTACAAATCTACAATAGTCAATAAATATTATATCTTTTTTATTTTTTCTTTGTTTCAAATTTGAGGATTTGAGTCTTGAGATCTTCTACAAAAATTGGATTCAACACATAAATAGGTAATAATATCAACCTCTTGAATACTTTTTTTTTTCTTTGCAATTAGGGTTTGTAAATTAAGATTTAATAAATTGTGAATTTGTGATATTCATTATTCAAGTATTAGAGCCCGTTTGGCCCCGCGATTTCCAGGGGTAAACGCACGTTATTGATAGAAACCACAATTCTTCAGTCGTTTGGCCCCGTGATTTTAGTAAAATCGTGTTTTGAAATCACACAAATATCGCGTTTAGAAACGGGAGCATACCTGCTGCTTTTTCCATTACGCGCGATTTGCTCCCAAAATCATGTATACGCATCGCAGTTTTTTCTATACAAAAAATCGAAATTATCCTCAACTTTTATTCTTTATAACCAAAATATCAGCCAAAACCTCATTTGTTCTCTTTCAACATTGCCGTTGTCTACTCTGCTTTCTCTTTCAACACTGCCTCTGTCGTGCACATCTGTTTTGCGCCGCGTCTGCCTCTCTCAAGTAACCATTCTTCATCACTATCTTCTCCTTAATTTATTCTATAGAATTGGACTGTTGATGAGGGATTTGGTTTCATTTTTTCTTCGCCGTTGTCTACTCTGTTTTGTAGTTGTTTTTTCTGTTCTGTTGTCTACTTTGTTTTGTAGTTGTTGTCTGTTATGTTTTGTAGATACTGAAGCTTGAATTTTGATGGTAAAAAAAATAACTTGAGTTAGATATTAGTTATGTGTGGAGCAACAGCTGCAACGTGTCTAGTGAGATTTAGACCACATAAGCAATTTTATTATGTTAGGAAATGGGTTTAGCTCTGCTTCAATCACGTGATACCTGCAACACTGAAGTGGGTTGGGTTCTATGGAGACCAATTTCGAGATTATAGTATTTCGAGGAAAAGTCTGTATTTGATCTTAGTGTCATCTTTAACGAGTTATATATGTATAATGAGGGGGGAAAAGATATACGTGATAGATTTTGGCTGGGTTCAAAAAAAAAAAAAAAAGGTACTGAATAACTATTAATTACTATATTTGCAGTTTCCCCGCGGAAGATATACGTGATAGATTTCGATATTTGCGATATAAGAAAAGGTGGGAAAAAAATAGGAGAGGGGGGTTGCTTTCTAGGAACAGGCTGGGGTTGGGAAAAGACAAAATTGAAAAAGAAAAAGCAAAAAGGAATGACTAATAGATATTTATTGCAAGACCATGCAAGAACCACGTCATCCTTGTTAGTCACACTAATTAATAGTTTCATATGTCCTTTCATTTGATTGCCAATAAAGCCGGAGAATCAATTAACCACTGGAAATCTTTCAGGAATTGACTGGTTTAAGAGATCAAGTTATAATTTCTTAATTTGTTTGTCTACGACTTTCAGATGATAGGTTAATCCAAACGATATTTATATTCAAAGAACTTAGTCTAGGAAGCAGGTTATAGTACCATCTTTCTGTACTAGATATTTTGATTCTTCTCATGGATATCCAAGAGTTTGCGGAGAAAGAAGCTTGAGCTGTACACTGTTTGCTAAAGAGAAGGATGGGGCTTCAGTTTGGATTGAAGAATGTCCCTCCTTTCTCTTTCCTTATCTTTAATGCAATAGATATCGCTTTTAACTCAAAAAATAAATTGGAGAAATTTGTACTGGCAAAGTTACTTGTGTATGATTGCTTATTTTTATTAATTTCCAAATCTGTTTGGTTGTACAGTACTCATGTAGGTTTTGTTATAAAAGTTGTAAAAAATATATTTGAAATCCAAAATCTTGAATCTGCTACTTCATTGTAGTTTCAGATCTTGTTCTTACATAGGTACATGAAATAAAATATTGGCTTTGTCTTTTAACATCACTTGCTCTTGGTGTGAGTTTGCTGTTGTCATGTATATTTTTTTTTTTCTTTGTGTAGATGGGTAAGAAAAATGAGACCTCAAATCTCAACCCTAAACCATCACAAAATAACTCAAATGTTAGAGCTCAATGGACACCACAACAGATTACTATATTTTGTGAAGCTTGTGTGGATGAGGTATTCAAGGGTAATCGACCCACTACCCACTTTAATAAACCAGGTTGGAGGAATATAGAAGTGAATTTTAAGAAGAATACTGGTAAGGAATATCCAAGGATAAAATTTAAGCATAAATGGGATACATTGAAGAAAGATTGGGTAGCTTGGAACAAGTTGAAGGGAAGTGAAACTGGATTGGGATGGGATGCAACCAAAGGAACAATAACTGCAACCGATGAGTGGTGGGAGAGGAAGTTAACAGTATGTTTATAACCATTGTATGTATATTTTATTAGTTAACTTAACTATGGTACTTTTTAGATATTAATAAAAGCGTTTAAACTTGTAGGAGGTCCTTGAGGCTGCAAAATTTTGGGAAAAGGGTTTGGATAATGCTAACTTATTAGATATTATGTTTAAGGATACTGCAGCCACTGGAAATTTAGCATGGGCCCCTTCTTCAGGTGTGTTACCTTCTGATTTAGAGACACCTAAGGAGGGGTTAGGTGACGCATCTGGTGATTTATCTTCTCCAGATGATGATGAAGTTGAGACACCTAGCCTTACACAACCAATCCAAGACAAAGGAAAGAAACGAGTATCGATTTCATCCCTACATGGTAAAAGGAAGAAAGGAGGAGCAACAATGTTGACACACCAACTTAGTCGTATCTGTGAGACTGTGGAGCTAAGGAACTCAACTAGTTTGATGGAACCGCGTAGTAGCATTCGTGATGTCATGGAACGTGTGTCCACCTTGGATGGCGCTGAGAAGGATTCAGATCTTTACCTTATGGCGGCCTGTATTTTTCAGAAACGAGAGAAGAGAGAGATGTTTGTTGTTATAGGAGAACCACATTTGCAGCTTAAGTTTTTGAAAGATGAAGCAGAGTTATTAGGAAGGCACTACTTCACCACTTGATTAGCAAGTGATAAGTTTGTAGGAAAAAAAATTCTTTAAGGTTCTTCATAATTTATTGTTTTATCTTTTGAACAATATGTTTGTTAAGGTGTATGTTAGAACTTGTTGGGATGTTTGAATAATCTATTAAAGCTATTAATTATGGAATTTTTTTTTGTGCTTTATTTAATTTTTTTTTTTTATTATTATTGTTTAGGTGTAACCAGATGGATTCTGATGATTATGTCAATAATAGTGATGATGATCATGACAATGTTGATGATAATGATGATGAAATAAATGAACTTGTTGTTGCCGAATGTCAAGCAGCTGTGAAGTATTATATTAACTACATTGAAAAACAGCCTTGTAGAAATTCTGAAGAAACTGGTTATAGGTGGTTAATTCATTGTATGACTAGTAAAGGAAAAACATGTTATCAGAATTTTAGAATGAAGCTGTATGTTTTCTTTCAACTGTGTAATGTTTTACAACATACGTATGGACTTCGACATACAAGGCATATTAGACTGGAAGAGTCAGTAGCTATACGTTTGAGGATACTTGGACACGGAACATGTAACAGATTGGTTCAAGATAGATTCCAACATTTTGGTAAGACTATACATAGACATTTTCACAAAGTTTTAAAGTGCCTTAATCAAATGTCAATGGATGTACTCAAACCTTCTGACCCGACTTTTAGTATCGTTCCAAGTCATATACAAAATAATCAATTATATTGGCCACATTTTAAGGTATATTTCATTCATTCCATAATATTTTTTAAATTTCATGAGATTATTATTAGGAATATTTACTGAGTGTCTATGATTTGTCTTATATTGTAGGATTGTATTGGTGCCATTGACGGTACACATATCCAAGTAGTGATTGGAGAGGACAAAAAAATTCCATACTTGGGAAAAAAGGGTGTACCAACTCAAAATGTGATGGCAGCATGTGATTTTGATTTACTTTTTACATTTGTTATGGCTGGATGGGAAGGTGCGGCACATGATACACGTATTTTCTTATAAACTATCCGTATGAACTCTGTCAACTTTCCAAAACCACCACCAGGTATATAATAATTTATATCTTAGAAATGAATGGATATTGTTTATGCATATATTTCAATTTTTTTTTTTTTTTTTGGTATAGGAAAATATTATTTGGTTGATGTTGGATACCCCTTAAGGAATGGATATTTGACACCATATAAAGGGGAGAAATATCATCTTCCAAATTTTCGGCGAGCTGGTTGAGGAAATAAGATAGAAGAAAGGTTCAACTATGTTCAGTCATCACTTAGAAGTGTGATTGAGCGAACTTTTGGAGTGTGGAAGAATAAATGGAGAATTTTAAGGCAAATGCCATCTTATGATATTGAGGACCAAATAAATATTGTAGTTGCTACTTGTGTCTTGCATAATTTTATTAGAATACATGACAGGGAAGATAAGGGATTTAAGCGGGATGAATTGGGAAGCAATGCTGATGAAGGAGGTGAGTATAGTAGTAGTCAAGAAAACATGGAGAATATACATCACGAGGAGATAAAAGTTATTCGTGACAACATAGCTCGGTCCATTTGCGGGTTATAAAAAATATTTTTATTATTTCCTATTTTTTATGTATTAGTTGGTATTTTTTTCTTCTTCTTAAACTTATTAGTTAATATGGATTTTATTGGGTGTGAACAATTTTAATGGATTTTTTTTTCTTTTATCATTTTTATTATATTATTATTATTATTATTATCATTTTTATATTTAGTAACAAAATATTGTTATTATTGTTAAAATTTGTAAGCATTTGAAAAATTGCACTATAACTTAACATTATAGTCAAGTTCTTTTTGGTCATTTGTACCCGAAACAACAGTTTTAGATTAAAATTAACCAAACGCTCAATTGACAGAAACAACACTTTTTCATTAGTTTTGCCAAACGCTTAATTGTGATTTTCAAAATCGTGTTTTCAAAATCGTGACTTTAAAACCGCACTTTTTAAAAAACGCACTTTTTCAAACAGCTAACCCAAACCCACCCTTAATCTTATGTAAATATTGGGATAAATTAGATTAATTAGATTCTATTGTTCTATACTTTTCTATTTTAATTTTATTAAATTTTACTTGTTAGTTAGGTACTATTTTAGTTTTGTTACATGTTATTTTGATTGTTATTTGTTTTTTGGCTGTAAAGTATTTGTTGTTATTTTTATTTTTATTTTTTTATTTTTTACTATATGGCTCCTCGAAAATATGAATTAGAGATTTTATCAATTGAAAAAAACATGTTAGAGAAAATTGATTACAAAAGTTTGATAAAAAATTTTGCATCTAAAAGAGCAAGAAAAACGAAATTCTAGTAAAAAAAAAATCATAGATATTAATTTAATTTAGTATTGAATGGTTAAAAAAAAAAAGAAAAAAAAAAAGGCCGCAATATAAGATTTGGCTTGAGGCCCCCAAAAAGTTTGGTATGACTTTGCCTAAGGGTCCTTCCAAATATCAATAGCAGCACCATCACCCACAATAAAGCAAGCCCCTCTTTCAATAATCTTCTTTTGTCTTTCAATGGCTTTCCAAGTTTGGGAGGCAGGCTTGGGGGCTTCCCTATCCATCATTGCGTCTGAGTTAGGGTCCATTTGGATTAGTTGTTTAAAAAAGTGCATTTTTTAAATATAACGTTTTTAAAATATGCGTTTTGAATTATATTGGTCTAAAATTGCTGTTTCAAATGTAATTTACCAATAAGGACTTAATTTTGATAGCAATGAAAGTTCTGCGTTTTGATTAGACTAAGCTTAGAAGCTTCTGCCCAGCGTGTCTTCGCTACCACCGAAGCTTTTTGTTGCGACGGCTTTCTCCATTGTCGAGAAGTGGCAGTGGCTGACGAGCAATGCATGGATGGTCAGGGAGGTGAGGGTTTTTGTTCATTTAAAGTTGATGTTTTTGTCATTAAGAAATTGCTTAAGGGTATTTTAGATATTGACACTCTAAAAAATAGGGGTGCGAAAACGTGATCTATGCTTTAAAAATGATGTTTTCAAAAAAGCTACCCAATACCACCGATTTTAAAACACAATTTTTGGCGTTTTTAAAATTGCAATTTGTTAAAAATCGCTAAGCCAAACACAAGTGATTTCACGTTTTTGTTTGAAAACGTCCGTTTTCTCCTATCAAACGCGGGGCCAAACTCACCCTTAGTCAGAGGTGGTCCTGGGCAAGGGCGAGGTGGGCGACCGCCCTAGGCCTCACCTCAAAATTAGGCCTCATCCTAAAAAGTTTTAAAACCCTTATAATTTTGAAAGGCCTAAATAATAATAATAATAATATAACCCTATACAAAAAAATTAAAAAGGCCCATCTATTTTAAACAAACCTTTTAAAATAA
>BKZX01028622.1:9828-24191 GCA_014362285.1 Fagus crenata
AAAAAAAAAAAAGAAAAAAAAAAGGGGCTCTATTTTAGTTTAGCCAATGGCATTGGACAGAATAGACAGCCACAAAAATGGGTAGTTGTATGTTTTCCTCCTCTCCCCAAAAGTCAAATAAGGCTGACAAAAACAGGTTCCTCTTCTGCTGTTGATGAGGTTGTAGCGGGAAACATGTGTAGTTGAGATTTTTTTTTTTTTTTTTTTTTTTTCGATGTGTGTCTGAGATTTATTCATTCTTGTAATGTGTTTTGTGTTTTGTAAGTTTGTTACTATCAATAAAATTTTTCTACTATTTCAATCCAAAAAAATAACAAAAAAAAGAGTAGAACAAAAGTGACAGCTCTACCTCCGCACGTAAACTAATGCCACGTAAACCTTTTTTTTTTTTTTTTTTCTCAATTCTTGAAATTTTATTTGTATTGGCAATACCGCAATAGGAATTATAGGATACGAGATTATATATTTTATAAAGGATATAATAGTCAAGGTGGCGTGTAGCTATAACTTTGCGGGTCTAAATTTTTTGGGCAAATTGCACTTTGCCCCCTTTCTGTATGGGGTCTGTTTCAATTTCCCCCTTTATGTATAAAACCGAGCAATGTCCCCCTCTATCTATTGGAAATGTACAACTTACCCCCAACCGTCTATTTTTCCGTTAAATCCTAACAGGATCTAAGGGAAATGTCTAAAACACCCCATTTAACCAACCCAACCCATTTAGTGACCCAATTTAACTGGGTCTTTTAATCCAAATTCAATTTAACCAAATAACCCACCCCAAAAATCCCTAACCTTTCAATCATCACAACCATTCGCTTCTCTCTCGTTCTAAAAATCGCACCCATTCTCGAACCTTGTTATGGTACTCTTTGAATTTGAATTTGAAGCCCTTCTAGAGGACAAGCTCTTTCCATTTGTCAAACTCCTACAAGACTTGAAGAATAGTTGTCCCATGCCCACTGAGCACCACGCCAGACCCCTTGCTGAGCACGAGCCATCCACTCTCATTCTTCTAGGAAAGAAATTTTTGGAATTCTAGTGCCACAGCATCAGTCTCGATCTTCCTTTAAGTCTTGGAAATGAACAAGCTCTTTCCATTTGTCCTCCTCTCCTTTGTTGCCCTTTCCAACGCATAGCAACTTTATGGAAATCCTTGCTTCCTTCATCACTGGATCATTTGGCAAGGACATTTGCTCTTTTAGTAAATTGTAGGATCCATGCGTTATCCTTGCCTCCGTAGAAAGAGATATACTTTTGGCCTTTGATTTGATTGAACAACATATTTTAAACCTCAATATTTAAAATGGGTGCGATGATTGAAGGGTTATGGATTTATTGGGTGGTTTATTTGGTTAAATTGAATCCAGGTTAGAAGATCCAATTAAATTGGATCATTAAATGGGTGGGTTGGGTTAAAAAAAGAGAGAGTATTTTAGACATTTTCCTTGGGTTTTGTTAGGGTTTAACGGAAAAATAGATGGTTGGTGTAAGTTGCACATTTTCAATAGATAGAGGGGGACATTGCTCGGTTTTATACATAAAGGGGGGAATTGAAATAGGCCCATACATGAAGGGGGGAAAGTGCAATTTGCCCAAATTTTTTTGCTCACGTGAGTGGTGTATAAAAGCATACTGGTTTAATTATTTGTCCACCCATATCCGAAACTTATTTGTCCTGGACCCATTTTATAAAAGATAATAGTCAGGGTTGCTCAAAGCCATAGTTGTGTGGGAATGTTTTTTTTTTTTTTCACTCACGTGAGTAGTGTACGTAGTAGGTAATAAGCTGTCATGATAATGATAATAAGACAAATCATTCGAACACATCAAAAGTAGTAGGCCAGTTTTTAATCACTATAAGAAGAAAGGGAAAAGCAAGAAAACCCTAGTCCTCTCTCAGTATCTCTCCGTTCAGTACTCCCAGCCTTGTTTGTTCTTCAGACAAGAAGGATACAGAGAAAGGTCCGTCAATTACGATGGTGACTCCGGAGGATTTCAAGGGTCTGTACATCGATCCAAGTTGGTCTCGGCATGAGAACTTGTTACAGGTTGCTGGTGTTGCTAGGAGGAAATATTACAAAGAAAACCCACCAAACATTCCCACGGAGTTCAAGGATATAATCATGGCCAAGAATGGTTGTGATTTAAAGCTTGTCATTCAGAAGAAATTGTCCAAAACGGATATGGCGAGTCACTATGCTCGGCTTTTACTACCAAAAGGACAAATGAGGGCTGAGTTTCTGAGCGAACAGGACCAAATCACTTTACAGCAAAAAGAAGAAGATGGGATTCATTGCAAAGGTATGGAAGTCCCGCTGATACAGCCAAGCCTTGAAGAATCCTCCATCTTATTGAAGAAGTGGAAGTCAGGTAGCAGCTTCTGCTACACGTTGAGCTCAACCTGGAATGAAGTCGCAACCAAGAATGGACTCAAATCCGACGATATTATCCAACTTTGGTCTTCAAAGTCGACCATAGGCCCTGCTTGGCCCTTATTAAGCTTGACTTATGATGTGCTTCAATTTGCTGGTTGTTTAAGTTCAGTTTTATAGCCTAGTCTGTCTTCAAAGTCGACCATAGGCCCTGCGTGGCCCTTATCTTATCGGCGCTTAGTTTCAATGTTTTCTGATATGTATTTCTGTTTCAAAAGTTTAATTGTGAACTTGTCTGCATGAAATATAATGAAAATTTTATTCCACATGTCTAAGTCATAATTTTAATGAGTGATGATGCCAAGGATATTACAAAATTTTATAAAGATATGTGTTACAAATCACAAAAAATTAATTTAAACATTTAGTTATTACGTTGTTGAAGCGGCAAGAATCATATTTATTGTCACCTTACATATAAATATAAACCATAGTAAAATTGATATTAACTTGACTATCTTTCTAATTTTATTCAAATTAAGCTCTAAAGTGATACTATAATTAATACAAATTTTACTATATAAACTTACAAACTCATGTGCCAACTTTTAGATATAAAAATCTTTTTAAATTTTTTAGTTATTATACTTTTAATGTGATACCAATCACATTAATTATCACATCAATTTGTAAAGTTATCGGAAGGGGGTGGAAAATCTAATTTATATTCTATATTTTTTTAAGAAAATTAATACTCCTACTAATTAACATGAACTAACCCGAATTCCCACATAAATTACACAAGACCTAACCGGCCGTAATATACAAGAGTAACAAAGAATAAATAAAAAGCCGTTAGGTTAGAGTTTTCTTTTTCCCTAAAGTAAGTGAAGAGGACGAAGCCTCGAGGATCTACCCTCCCTAATGGAGGAACACTGCAGAGGAATCACTTGAACTACGCTATTTGTGACAATTCAATTTGAACTACGCTATTCATAGTTAAAATATAATAATATTCTTATTAATTTTCAGTAGTTTGTATAATTACCAATGTTATTTAAACTATTTCTATAAGTCTATAAACTACTTAAAGTTTTTACAAAATGAATGCCACCAAAATGAAAGTTTTTAAAGATCTGATTTCCTAGTCCGCTCAAAAATATAAAAGAAAAGGTTTATTCACTTTGTACAAAATGAATGTCATCACCTTTTCGTGCAAAGAGAAAACATAGACCTAACGCAAAAACGGTGTATAGACTCAACTTTTACTGTACTACTAGGTGATGATTTGCACGGAACAAGCTACAGTTTCGTTTCAAAATAATTTTAAACGAATTTTTCTATATAATCCATGTGTGATATTCATTCTATGATATATGAGTTTGAGAACTGGTTTAGAGATCACAACTTGGAGGAAATTTGTTGGTTGCTTCCTTCGAAGTCACCATAGTAATGGTAATGGACGTTGATCGTTATTGTTTCAAGAACAAACAAAGAGCGGAGTTCTCACAGAGAGAGAGAGAGAGAGAGAGAGAGTATTGAAGTTAATGGAGCTCACTGTGATGCTGTCTGTCCACTGCATAAACTACTTGTAGTTTCTGTGCATAATGTATTAGCTGTTATAAAACTACTTGTAGCTTAGTTAATATAATTCAGTTAGAACTAATGATACACGTGTATAGTTGCTATTAGTTCTAGTAGTATAAATCAGTTTTAGTTGTTAATTCTGTTACTTCTGATTGTATAGCAGAAGCCATTTATCTTCTGTATATATATTCAATACTCTACAATTAATAAAAGCTAAGCAAGCATTTATCCTCTTCTATTTGTTCTCTAAATTCCTTTCTGTTAGAGTTCAAGATTCTGTTATTCTTCTTCCTTTTGGCTTGCTATTCTTGTTATGGTATCAGAGCAAAATTCTCCATTGATGAACTTCTCATCTCTCTGAAATTTGCTTTCTCTTTCTCTTCTTCCATTCTCGTAACCTGATCTCTCTGGAATCTAAAAAATGGTTTCAGTTGAACCTATCCCCATGGTTTTAAAAACCGGACCGGACCGGCCGGTTCAACCGGTTCAACCGGGGACCGGTGCCTAGTCCGGTCCGGTTTTCTTAAAAAACCGGAAATAAAGAAAAAGTAAAGAAAAACCGGAAACCGCCGGTTCAACCGGTAAAACCGGGAACCGGACCGGTCCAACCGGTTTTACCACTTTTTAAATAAAAAAAATTTTTATTTAAAAAATAATACTAATATGTTAGGTCTACATTAAAGTTAACCTAACATTAAATGTTTGGCTCACACAAAAGGTAACCCAACATTAAATGTTAAATGTTTGACTCATACAAAAGGCAACTTAACATTAAATGTTTGGCTCACACAAGGCAACCCAATATTTAATTAATGAATGGTAGGCCCACAAATTAATATAGCCCACCCCAATATTTAAAATTCTTGATAGAGTAGTATTTATAGAGGAGAAAGTGTATCATTCTCTTTTCTTTTTCCAATGTGGGACAATGAATAAGTTTTCTCACAAGAGTACAAGACAACTAGTCCCACATTGGAAAAACAACAACTAGTCTTCAAATAGCAAATACTATTTATAACTACATCAAAATAAAAAATTAATTAACATATTAAAATTTGAAGACTTAAAATTTAAATTAGGGCATTCAAATTTTAAACCCATACATAGTTTTTAAATCTTCGAATAAGTCAAATAAAGAAAGTTC
The DNA here is from genome assembly GCA_014362285.1 of Fagus crenata. Lineage (NCBI taxonomy): Eukaryota > Viridiplantae > Streptophyta > Magnoliopsida > Fagales > Fagaceae > Fagus > Fagus crenata. Next base: position 14,935 of record BKZX01028622.1, read on the forward strand.
TACCATAAATCTAAGAAAATACTATTTTTGACTTATGATATTATCAAATAAACATAAAACGTTCTTCTATGATTTAAATATAATTATTTTGTAATTTTAATATGTTTAGTTACTTTTTTTTCTTCTAAATATAAGATGTGAAAACTCATATAAAGGTTTTAAAATTTGTTATATATATATTTTTAACTAAATATTATTAGTTAAATTTGTTATATATATTTTATTAATTTATATAATTTAAAAATTATTTATGACGTCACCGGTTCGACCACCGGTCGGACCCCGGTCGGACCAGTGATACGGGAACCACTCCCCTTTCCGGTTCTCTCCCCGGTCCGGTTTTTAAAACCATGCCTATCCCTCCTTCTTCTTCTTCTTTCTCTTCTTCCACAACCTCAAACACAGTTCTTGTTCCTATTGAAAATTCTCGAAGCCCTTATTACCTCAACAATGGTGACAACTTTGGAATTCGTATTGTACCTGATCCTCTTACTGGAGACAACTATCAGGCATGGAGGAGATCGATGACTACTGCACTCTCAGCCAAGAACAAATTAGGTTTTGTCAATGGAACAATATCACAGCCTAATGATGAATCTGATCCTCTCTTCTCGGATTGGCAAAGGTGCAATGACCTGGTCCTATCTTGGATCACAAATTGCTTGTCAAGGCAAATTCATGCTACTGTGTTGTATGTTTACACTGCCAAAGAGATTTGGGATGATTTACAGCAAAGATACAGTCAAGGCAATGAGAGCAGGGTTCACCATCTCAAGCAGGCAATTGCTTCTCTCAAGCAAGACAACATGCCTGTAAGTGACTACTTCTCTCAACTCAAGGGGTTATGGGATGAATTTCTTAATTACAGACCTATTCCTGGTTGCACATGTGCTGCTAAGTGCATATGTGGTTTGAGTAGAACCTTAATGGAGTACCAGCACTATGATTATGTGCACAGCTTTCTCATGGGGTTAAATGATTCTTTTGCCCCAGTTAGAGGTCAAATTCTTCTAATGGAACCATTGCCAAACATCAATAAGGTGTTTTCCTTAGTACAGAATGATGAAAAACAAAGAGGTGTAGGGTTGTTGCCTTTACCCACTTGATTTCCTACTGTAGACAGTAGTGCTCTACTTTCCAGGTTGGACAATGGACCTAACAATGAGAATGCTTTCTCTTATCCAAACACTGCACCCAATGCCTTTTTCACTCGAACTGATAACACCAAGCAGTACCATCAGTATCCTAAGAAAGAAAGACCCAACTGCATCTGTTCCCATTGTGGTTACAAGGGACATACAGCAGACAAATGCTACAAATTGCATGGGTATCCACCAGGTTTTTGTAGCAAAGGGAAGAGTGTTGCAGAGGTTAATCAAGTGTCAAGAAATGCAGTGGTTAATTCAGACTCTACTGATAATGCCCAAAGCATCCCTACTCTGGCTGCCATGTCAGCCCAATGCCACCAATTACTAAATATGCTCACTGCCCAAGCACAACAGGTCAATTCTGCATCAGGTTCACACAACCATCAAGCTGCCACTTCATTTTTTGTCATACAACCTCATTCCAATATGGCAGGTATACCAACTTGCCTTTCAACTTTCAGTAAACTCAATTTGGACCATTCTGTTTTTTCTGACCATTTTACTGTGAAACCCAATTTTTCTTCTGCTCAATGGGTTATTGACACTGGTGCCACAGATCATATGGTTATCACTACTAAGTTTTACACTACTATGCATCGTGTGGATAACATTAATGTCAATTTGCCCACTGGACAGTCTGTCATGGTCACACATATTGGTTCCATACAGATTACACCCACTCTACTTCTCACAGATGTCTTGTGTGTCCCATCTTTTGATTTCAACCTTATATCAGTCTCCAAACTTACCTCATCTCTCCATTGTTGTATATTTTTTTGTCTACTTATTGTTTTATACAGGACCTCATGCATTGGAGGATGATTGGTATGGGTAAACAGCAAAATGGGCTATACTTGTTGGATCTCACTTCTGATTCACAGCATTCTGCAGCAACCACTTCTCACACCACTCCTAGTCTTCAAAAGTACTTGTATAGTCTTACTTCTATCAAGGACTCAAATGATAATCTTCATGTTTGGCATTGTAGGCTAGGCCATCCATCTTTTTCTAGAATGCACTTTCTGTCTAGCTTTATGCCCCATGTGTCTCATTCTTGTACTGATGTTCATACTTGTAATGTTTGTCCTTTGGCAAAATAGAAACGATTACCTTTCCCCAATAATACTCATTTGTCTTCTCAATCTTTTGATTTACTTCATGTTGACATTTGGGGTCCTTACCATGTTCCAACAATTGAAGGTTATAAATACTTTCTCACCTTAGTAGATGACTGCACTAGGACTACATGGATATATCTCATGAAAGCCAAATCAGATACTAAATCCCTCTTAATTTCCTTCATTACCATGATTCAAACACAATTTCACACCATGCTTAAGCAAATTAGGAGTGACAATGGCCCAGAATTCCATCTGCCAGAGTTCTATGCTTCCAAAGGTATTATACACCAGCATTCCTGTGTTGAAACTCCACAGCAAAACTCAGTTGTGGAGAGAAAACATCAACACATTCTAAATGTTGCTAGAGCCCTTTGCTTCTAATCTCACCTCCCTATTACTTACTGGGGTCACTGCATTCAGACTGCAGTTTATTTGATTAACAGATTACCTTGCCCCATTCTATCAAATAAGTCACCCCATGAAGCCTTACTCCTTAAACCTCCTTCTTATTCCCATCTTAAGGTCTTTGGGTGTTTGTGTTTTGCTTCTACACTTTCTGGCCATAGAACCAAGTTTGATCCTAGAGCTAAGGCTTGTGCTTTCCTAGGATATCCCACTGGTGTGAAGGGTTACAAATTACTTGATTTAGCTACTCACAAGATTTCCATTTCTAGAGATGTCATCTTTCATGAGACTATTTTCCCTTTTCAAAACAGAATTCCTATACCTGATTTCTCTACATTCTTACATACTTCTTCTCCCATATCTCATTTTTCTCTTCCTTCTTCTAACACCACAGATATACCTGTTTCTGCTGTCCCTTCTGTCCCTTCTTCTGCACCAGTACCTTTCTCTTCCTTACCGTCTATCTCTAGTCATTCTAACCCCACTGATATGCCTATTTTTTCTGATCTTGATCATGGTTCACCTTCCCCTTCACCTCTTCTTATTCCATCCCATGATCCTGTTGAAACAGAACCACCTTGTTCATCTTCTTCTTCTCCCTTAAAAAGATCTACTCGAGTCCACAAAGCTCCTACTTACCTAAAAGACTACATTGTCAGTTAGCTCATTGTGTTGGCTCTACCACTTATCCTCCATCTGCATCTACAGGTACTTGTTATCCTTTATCTCATTCTCTCTCTTATGACCACTTATCCCCTGCCCATAGAGGTTTTGCTCTCTCTGTCATAGCTATCTCAGAACCAACCTCTTTTCTTCAAGCTAATCAAAGCCCTCACTGGCAAGAGGCTATGTTTACTGAGTTGGCAACTCTAGAGGCAAATCATACTTGGACCCTTACTCCTTTACCTCCTGGTAAGCATCCCATTGGTTGCAAATGGGTCTATAAGGTCAAGTTAAAGGCAGATGGCTCCTCGGAAAGATATAAAGCAAGGCTTGTTGCTAAAGGCTACACCCAACAGGAAGACCTTGATTATTTAGAGACCTTCTCATCAGTGGCCAAATTCTCTACTGTCAGAACACTCCTTGCCATTGCATCTGTCAAGAACTGGTCTCTCATCCAGTTAGATGTCAATAATGCTTTCCTCCATGGGGATCTTGCTGAGGAGGTGTATATGGCCTTACCCCCTGGTTTTCCTAGCAAGGGAGCATAATCTGATTTGTAAGCTCAATAAATCACTCTATGGATTGAAGCAAGCATCAAGGCAGTGGTTTGCCAAATTCTCCTCTACAATTCTCAAACAAGGCTTTGTTCAATCCAAGTCAGATTATTCCTTATTTACCAGAGTTCAAGGAACTGCTTTCATGGCTCTACTAGTGTATGTAGATGACATACTTATAGCTAGTAATGACATGCCATCTGTTCATGCTCTTAAGGAATCTCTCCATGCTGAGTTTAAGCTGAAAGATCTAGGCCCTCTTAAATATTTCCTTGGTTTGGAAGTTGCAAGATCTACCAAAGGCATCTCATTGTGTCAACGGAAATATGCCTTAGATATTCTTTCAGATAGTGGTCTGCTAGCTTCAAAACCAGTGGCTACTAGGGGTGGCAATATTTGACACGACCCGAGAACCCGACACGAACTCGACACAAAGTTCGCGGGTTTGGGTTGGGGCTTAATGGGTTCGGGTCACATTCGGGTCGAACCCGTATAAGCCCGTTTAATAAACGGGCTATTTGGGTCAACCCGTATAACCCGTCTAACCCGTATAAACCCATTTAAATTAATTGAAATTTACTAAATTACCTTTACAAACCCTAGGTATAAATACCAAATTTTACTTTCCCCTTTCCCATTTGCCCATTTCAGATTTTCTGCCTCCACACTCCAGCAGCCCCTCTTTCCACCTCCACTTTGCCCATTTCAGATTTTCTGCCTCCACACTCCAGCAGCGGAGCAGCCCCTCTTTCCGCCTCCACTCTCTAGCTAGCAGCCCCTCTTTCCATTTCGGTTTTCCACCTCCAGCAGCCCCTCTCTCTCCGTTCAGCAGCCCAGATTTTCCGCCTCCTCTATCTTTCTCTCCGTGACACCGTGAGGTCCGTGAGCTCTTCCAACTCTCTCCGTGACACCATGAGCTCCTCCAACTCTCCAACCTCCATCTCCGCCTCCCTCACACTCTCGCCAGCACCTCCATCTCCGCCTCCCTCACACTCTCGCCGGCACCTCCATCTCCGCCTCCCTCACACTCTCGCCGGCAGATCTGCTCACTTCTCAGCTTTTTTTATTTCCTTTTGTAAATTGTAATTTACTAATTTTTTCTTTACACCAAAACTTTGTGGGTGTATATTTAGCTTAATATTTGGTTTTATTATGTTATTTAGTCTTTACACCAAGACTTATGCATATTTACTTATTTAGCTTAGTATTTGGACTTATAATTTTTTAATTATTGTTTTAATTTGGAACTTGGTTAGTTGGTTTGTTATTTTATTTTATGAAAGTAATTTTAGTCACATCTTTTATTGTTATTTGTAAATGTATAAATGTATAATTCGGTCAATTTTAGTTTTACTTTTGCTTTTGCATGATTTGTTAAACATGATTTATTAAACAGGTCAATTTGTGTAATTCGGGTCAAATGGGTTGTGTGGGTCATTTTGTGAAATTCGGGTCAAATGGGTTGTATAAGTCATTTTGAGTAATTCGGGTCAAATGGGTTGTGTCGGGTTGTGTCAACCCAACATGACTTGTTTATTAAATGGGTTATGTGAGTCGTGTCGTGTCAACCCGTTTAATAAACGAGTCGTGTTAGGGTTGACATATCCCGACACGATTAATAAACGAGTCGTGTTCGGGTTGACTCAAATAGTCGAAATATATGAGCCAACCCGACATGAACCCGCCCTGTGAACACGAATTGCCACCCCTAGTGGCTACACCTATGGAGCAGAATTTAAAGATGAGTCAATCTATTGGTGATCTTCTTGATGACCCTTCCATCTATAGAAGACTTGTTGGCAGATTGTTATATTTGACAGTCATTAGACCAGATATTAGTTATAGTGTGCAGAAACTCAGTCAATTCATGTCTAGGCCAACAAATGCACACCTCACAGCAGCCAATAGAGTCTTGAGATACATCAAAGGAACTTCAGGCCAAGGCCTCTTCTTCCCTAGTGATTGCAGTCTTCAACTCAAGGCTTTCTCAGACTAGGATTGGGCTGGCTGCCCTGATACAAGGAGATCCATTACAGGTTATTGTGTCTACCTTGGAGATTCATTGATTTCCTGGAAATCAAAGAAACAACACACTGTTTCTAGATCCTCAGCAGAAGCAGAATATCGAGCAATGGCATCAGTGGTGTGTGAGTTAATGTGGTTACTGCCATTACTCACTGAACTTCAGTCTCATCATCCCAAGGAAGCTCTCCTCTTCTGTGATAGTCAAGCAGCTATTCATATAGCTGCCAACCCTGTTTATCACGAGAGGACCAAGCATATAGAGTTAGACTGTCATCTGATCCGAGAGAAGATTCAAGCAGGCTTGGTCAGAACACTTCATGTAACATCTCAAAATCAGTTAGCTGATATTATGACTAAGGCTTTAGGCTCTGTGCAGTTTCATTCTCTATTGAGCAAGATGGGAGTTCATAATATATATGCTCCATCTTGAGGGGGAGTATTGAAGTTAATGGAGCTCACTGTGATGCTGTCTGTCTACTGCATAAACTACTTGTAGTTTCTGTGCATAATGTATTAGCTATTATAAAACTACTTGTAGCTTAGTTAATATAATTCAGTTAGAACTAATGATACACGTGTATAGTTGCTATTAGTTCTGGTAGTATAAATCAGTTTTAGTTGTTAATTCTGTTACTTCTGATTGTATAGCAGAAGCCATTTATCTTCTGTATATATATTCAATACTCTACAATTAATAAAAGCTAAGCAAGCATTTTATCCTCTTCTATTTGTTCTCTAAATTCCTTTCTGTTAGAGTTCAAGATTCTGTTATTCTTCTTCCTTTTGGCTTTCTATTCTTGTTAGAGAGAGAGAGAGAGAGAGAGAGAGAGAGAGAGAGAGAGAGAGAGAGAGAGAGAGAGAGAGAGAAAAACAAACTGAGAAGCTGGTATATCCTCTTTATGTAGGAAGTTCAGTGAAGTTTTGCGATTGTGACTAGTGAGGTCATAGATTTCCAAAGTCCACGTGCTTCCATTTTTTTTTTTCTTTGAATTTCTTTTTATATCCTCTTCATGTAGGAAGTTCAGTGAAGTTTTGCGATGGTGACTTGTGAGGTCATAGACTTCCAAAGTCCACGTGCTTCCATTTTTTTTTCCTTCGAATTTCTTTTTATATCCTCTTCATGTAGGAAGTTCAGTGAAGTTTTGCGATGGTGACTTGTGAGGTCATAGATTTCCAAAGTCCACGTCCTTCCATTTTTTTTTTTTCTTTGAATTTCTTTATTGTTTCTACTTTGTAGACTTGTGGTGACTCAGGGAGCCCAATTATTTATTTAATTATGTTTTGATTTATTTCCTGAATGAAGAGGATATACCAGCTAGAGCCTAGAGAGGATAGGAAACTAGATACCAATTCTCTTCCTCTTATTTCATCTCCCTCTGTTTAAAACACAATTTACTTTCATGAATAAAAAGAAGAAAGTTAATAGATTTAATAATTTATCTATTATTCTAAAATTTTCTTACACATGGATTTATATTCCTCTCAAAGACGTGAGTGGGATAAACTAAAGACATGATTCAAATTTAAGACTACTTGAAAAATGGCATAGGCAAATTTTAGGTAGTTATTTTTTCTATTTTGTCTAATTGCTTTAAAATACAATCCACATCAAACTCTTTATTTTTTTTTCTCCATTCTATTATATATATACACACATATACTAATCACTAACCTGTGTAATCCACAATAAAGTTCACAACACTATACAAATAAAACAATTATTTAATTTATACGTAATTGAATATTAAGCGAGAACCACAAAAAGTCAACGAGTATAAATATAATTATTTAGGGGCATTTTAGGTAATATGATTGGAATGTGACTCCATTCTCTATCATCAAACCATGTCATACCAATTTGTGAAATACAAATTTAGAGTTGTATTTTAGTGTTACTACCAAACAAATGATTAGGAATGGTCTTTCCATTATATCTTATTGTATTCCCTATAATACTCATACATATTCCTAATTAATTATCGTTACAGTGAGTGTGGATGGAGGAGATCATGAGACACTAAAGGTTGAGTTTTCAATTTTGAAAATATAATTTTCACATGGACAAAAAAGAAAAAACTATAACCCTAATTGATTGGCCTTGTGATTCATAAGATCTCATGAGATCATGGGTTCGAAAACCTCTAATCAATATATTGGAGCGACCCCCAATGGATTTATCTACGTAATTAACCGGTGTAGTTAGGATGTAGGATTACATACACTTGAAAGTAGTTAGAGATTTGAAAAATCCTAGACACCCTCTTTAGATAAAAAGAAAGGAAAAAAAATACTAACAATGGAAACTATGCAATCGTATTTTTTATTTTTTTAAGCGATGATTTTAACCAATTGTCTCTTCAAACATAGCTTTGATGGTAAAATGCACTAATACCCTTTTGCTGCTATTGCATTAGGATTTTTTTAACTATATAATTTTATTTTTTTTTTCTTCCAATTTTAGTACATAAAACTTTAGTATTGTAGCAAAGACCACTTCTGTCCATTTTACCTTTTATTTTAATATTTTTGTTTCACTCGATCATTCAAAATATGCACTAAAATCACCTACAATTTTATGTTGATGCAATAAGACACAATAATTTTCGTTTTATATTTATATTTATTTATTTATTTGATTCAAACAAATAAATTAAAATAAATGGAAAATGAGCACAATTTTATTCTATTTGCTACCATATCAAAATTTACATATTAATGAAAAAAAATTACTGCAACGTTGTAAAAGTCCAAATAGTATCAATTCATTTTACCTCTTAGTTTGAAAAAACCCCTGTTCGCGCCCTTGAAAACACAATCCACGACTCACCGTTTCGTTTCCGTTGGCCCTTTTCATTTCCTTCCCTTCCCCCCACTTTCTCAGTCTTTAAACCCTCACTCTCATCTGAAAATCTTCCATCACTGCAATGGCCTCCGCCACCGAATCCTCTCTCCTCTCAAAACTCGAATCCTCCGACTCCACGGGAGACATTTATCCACTCTCATCCCAGCTCTCTTGCAAGCCTTATTCCGTGCACGTCCAGCGGGTTCGAATGCTGCATTGCATGGAGGCCGTGGGAAAGTACAGCGACGCCGAGGCCGAGGGGTTTAGGGTTTTGGAGAGCTTTCGAGGGATGGATTTCGGCGTAAAGGTGAAGAAATCGGCAAAATCGGCTGGGAAGTTTTTGCCGATTGTGGAAAAATGCGGGGGCGATAAGGAGTTTGCGTTGTTGGTTGTGGAGGTGGTTGCGACTTTGGTGAAGTGTGCGGCGATGGGGCAGAGTCAGGATGGCGAGGTGTATAGGAGGGCGATTGGTTTGGTTGAGGAGGTTCGGCCGTGGTTC